>CM021104.1:359792-568290 GCA_007115665.2 Sequoiadendron giganteum
TGAAATGCAAACCTTTATTGAATTTATCTTGATGCTCTATGGATATTTTAATGGAAAGCATGCATTTAATTCTCTTAATTGTATTTTTAGTACTTCTCATGGAAAGCTATATTTTTTTAATGTATGTTTAATTTTTGAGCTTTACACGAGGCTAGATAGGAGACAAGGGACAGAGGGGTGGAGGATGAGGAGATAGAAGATGTGGATATGGAGGATGGGGAGATGAAGGAGATGATGGAGGGGATGGTTGGGGAGGATGAGGAGATTGATGCGGAGGAGGAGGGATGGAGGACGACGGGTTGTGAGACATTTATCACCGATTTGAGAGGAGGGGGACTAGCCAAAGGGTAGGGAAGTAGTGGAGGAGGGAGAGTAGCATACGAAGATACCGACTCTAGAGATGGGACACTAGGACGTTGAAGTGATGGAGGTTGAGGAGCATGTAGAGGAGACGTGAGAGGAGCATGCAGATGATACAGTGATGGGAGAGGTAGAGAGCGTCCTTCAAGAGAGGATCATTTTGGGAGTGGATGTTGAGGAGAGGTTGGAGGAGGTCAAAGCAGATGAGGGTACAATAGATCAGAGGATAGCCACCCTACATTCCCTAGAGGCAGAGGTGAGGACCCTAATGGTAGAGTGAGATGGCCTGAAGGTTGAGAGATACACCCTACAGATAGAGAGGGACCTAGTAGTCATTAGTTGGTAGTAGACTGGAAGAGGATGCTAGAGTTTACAATGACATGTAGTGGGTCAGTGGTTGATATTTCATGGGAGTATGCTAGGGCTAGTAGGGGGATGCACTATTATAAGGATCAATACGTGAGGGTAATATCACTAGAGAGGAGGGAGCCGACATTCTCACATAGTTCAAGTGGATCTCAAAGCAAATCACATAACAAGTGTCACAATAGGCACACACAATAAATCACAGAGTGGTGAGACATCAAAAACTTGACGGTCCACTCCATATGATAGGCCATCCACATTAGTGCACAGGTCTCCAAGGTCACTTCGACAAGAGGATAGGAAAACATCGAGAGTAGGGTAGCTTAGGTCAGAGAATTTTTTTTGACATTATGTATTGAGATACTGTATGTTGATCATCAAGCCTGCAAGTTCCATTTTGGGATATAAGATACATCTTGACTTTGTACTATGACACATTTTGAGCGTTATATAATATGATATGATTTTTGGCAATGATTTATTATATGCAGTCCTATGTGATTATGTTTTATGTTTATGATTATGTTATGTTATGGATGTTTATGTTTTAATGATGTGTATGCATTTTATATGATCATGTGGTTTAATATGATGGATTATTATGCATTTATGATTATGTTATGGGCATTCATGCCTTTATGAGATGTCTGGATTATGAATGCAATATGGATGGCCTAATTTTATGATGAAATTTGATATGTGAATGCAATTGATGTTAATGTAATGTGATGCCTATATGATGATTAGAAAATTGTAATGTGGATGCCAAACATGATATGCAATAATGTGATCAATGTTATGCAATGTATATGAAATGTGATAAATGGAAATGAACTATGATCATAATGCAATGTCATGTCATGATTGGTTATGTTAATTCTATATGGATGCACTCTATGTTTTTGTATTTTCTCATACAAATAAGTGTGGCCTATTATGTTGATGATGTCTATGATAGTGATGCTTTCTATAATGCTTCTGAACATTATCATATATGCAGGATATTTTTGTGTGTCACAAGACTCCATCAAGATGCAAAGAGAAGAAATGTTAGCATGAAAGAGATGAATGTTAGCATGGAGAATGACAAAGAAGGTGCAAAGTTAGACGAGAAATGACAAAGGATAAACTTTCATGCTTTAATATTTTTCATCATCGGGCATAAAATTTTTTCGCAAATGGAGCAAAAATACCATGGTATGACATAGACCAAGGTGGGCAAGGTGACCATTTGTGAGAGACAAGAAGACAAAGCCAAAAGATGAGGAATGCCCTGGCTCATACTAAGGACCCAATTATCCCAGTCTTTTTGCCAAGACAAACCACAAACATCAAGAAAAGAAAAGTGATCATGATCCATAATTTCCCCTCTAAATCCATGAACGAACTTCCTCGAGGTATCTAGTACCATGACCAAAAAATCAATCAAAAAGATAAGACAAACTCAGACCAACAAAGTGTTTTCTAAAGAGATAATGTTTGTCGATAGTATTGATAAGATTGATTGATTAGGTTGCTTAGGTTGACCAAGATGACCAAGATGACCAATTAATTGATTGTTTGACCAAATTTGATTGATAAGTTGATTAACTAATTTGATTGATTGTGCCTAGTTTCAGGAAAGACATCCTATATAAGGCAAGATTAATTTACCAAGCTGACAAGATTGATTGACCAAGTGACAAGCTGGAATTGATTTGATATGGTTTGATTGATATGATTGATCGATGTGATGATGCCTAGTTTCAGGAAAGACATATCCTATTTAAGACAAATAACACATTTGATAAAGTTGACTGCTTGACCATTTTGATAAAAACCTAGCTGCAAGAAAGTCATATCCTATTTAAGGCGAATGACAAGGTTGACCAATGACAATGTCTAATCTCAGGAAGGATGCATCCTCACATAAGACAAGTGATAAGACTGAATGAGACAAAAGACATAGTGCCACATTCCAATATAAGACCAATGACTAGATAGTGACTAATGATAAGGTAATTGATTGATTGATTGAAGATTAAAGATTTGTTGGATATGTTTGTTTGTTGATTCGTGATTTGGTTTGAATAACGATCACTTACGGACAAAGAACAAACCCAAACTCGACAAACCCTAAAGGACTGACCTCGGGCCTCAAGGGCTCATCGATTGATGGTCTTGCCTACGTTATACATGTAGAGACCTTGTAGTTCGACATGAATTTATTTTATTTGACGAAAGATTGAGTCATGATTTTATTTGAGAAAACCTAAAAGGCCTGACGTAATGTCTCAGGGGCCTATTGAAGATAAGCCTTAGCTACGTAACAAATTTGTAGAGACAACATAGTTCAAACCTACTAACACAAACTGACTCAGACTCAAACTTTGACTCTATTTTTGGAGGTTTATAATTTTTTTGATATTTTTGGATTTTGAGGGTTTTATGATTTTTTTTGGATTTTGATGGTTTTTTTATTTTTTGGATTTTGATGGTTTTATTTTTATTTTTTTTTGGATTTGGATGGTTTTAAGAAAGCTGATACCATGTGTATGATCCCATGAAGACATAAGTCAAGGAATTGCCCCTAGTCAGATGTAGAACTGACTTATTATGTGTGAGGGGAAGTAGCGAAGAAATGAAAAGGATGGTCATGAAAGCGAAGGAGTCTAAATGTTGGTGGTTCTCAGGCCATGGAAAGGATGGCGAAGATTTATTATGGATGATATGGACAAATGGATGAGTGGGGGATGGAAGACCAGGTAGAGTGATAATAGATGGAGGAGCATAGACTGACTATACATGGCTCTTGTTTGCCTAATTTTCACCATAGTACTTATCCAAAGCACCACTGAAGTGGTTTTCAATTTTGGACAAATTATTTCTCTTTACTATTTATTTTATTTTTTTTGTTGTCACCAAGGTGCATGTTTGTCGGGTTTTCATCAAGGCGACTATTTTTTTGACTTTTTGAAGGGATACTTTGAGAATTATGTGTAGTACTTGTGAAGGTGCATGTTGTTGATGGGTTCAAATAATGGCCCACCTTGAGGAGTAGAGAGCTGATAAGCACCGGATCTATATGTTGTTGTGATGACATAAGGGCCCAACCAATTAGGTTCAAACTTTGTGGGCTTTTCTTGATCTATCTGATTTTTTGGATTCTCTTTTAGGACTAAGTCACTAATGTTAAAGCTTATAGGTCAAAATTTCTTATTGTAGTTGCATCAAATGCAGTTCTAATATGCTCTCAAAGGTATCAAAGCATTTTGTCTCTTTTCATCCAATAACTCTAGCTCATGTAGATAGGATACACGATAGTCTTCTTGATCAATCAATCCTTACATAGATACTATTAGGGATGGTAACTCAACCTCAATAGGAAGTATGGCTTCAATTCCAGGATTACTCATATACCTGCTAATAAATCCTACAACATGTGCAATATTTGGTCTTGTGCATATCATGACATACATTAAATTGCCTACACCTGAATCATATGGTACCTTAGATATTTTGTCTTCCTCCTCTTGTGTCTTTGGACACATATCTTTAGTCAATTTGACATGACTAGGCAAAGGTGTGCTAACAAATTTCACATTCTCCATATGAAATATCTGTAACACCTTTTCAACATAATTAGCTTGAGATAAAAGCAATTTTCTATTTTTCCTATCTTTAGTAATCTTCATGTCAAGGATTTGTTTTACTGCCCCCAAATCCTTCATAGCAAATGAATTTGATAACTATTGTTTTAACTCCCTTATGTGATCCATGTTAGACCCCACTACAAGCATATCATCAACATATAAACATAAAATAATGTAGCCATCATCATATAACCTCTTAAAGTAAACATAATGGTTTGAATTACACTGATTGTAGCCTTGCTCAACCATAAAACTATCAAATTTAATATACCATTGCTGAGGTGCTTATTTCAATCCATATAAACTTTTCTTCAATCTGCACACCGGTTTCTCCTTACCTTTGACCTCAAACCCTTTTGATAGTTCCATATATATTTCCTCTTCCAAATCACCATGGAGAAAGGCAGGTTTAACATCAAGATGTTGTAAATGCAAATATTTAGCAACCACAATACTTAAAACAATACAAATAGAAGTCATTTTAACAATTGGAAAAAGATTTCATCAAAATCAATACATTTTTTCTATGCAAATATCCTTACAACTAAATTGGCTTTAAATATTTTCTTAACTCCATCTTCCTCTTTTAGCCTATACACCCATTTGTTTGGTAGAGCCTTTTTATTTGCAGGCAACTTGCATAATTCCCAAGTTTGATTTTTCAACAAGGAGTCCATTTCTTCTTCCATTCCATGCTCCCACTAAAGCTTGGCATCCACTTGCATAGCTTCATCAATCGAGACATTGGAGGAGGGTGCTATCTAGGTTGTGACGATAAAGGGTATCTTTGATGATGGCATATTTAGAAGCTTGTCGGATAATTTTTTTGCATTGGCTGGAGGACAAGTCGGGGGGAATAATTTGGTCATGCAAATAATTGTAAATGTCTTTGTACCGGGGAGATTCAAGACCAAAAATGTAGCACACAAGTTTAGTTTTGGGGACTTCGAATGCAAGGATCCGTAGTTGTTCAACCAATAACTCATATTACGATGCATTGTTAGGAATGTCCAAGAGAGATCCAATTGTTTCCATTGCATCAAATTCCTTGTTCTAGAGTCTTGGTATTTACTCAAAGGTAATAGACTCAAAGTATAGTCTAAAAATATCAACCATGCGCTTGTAGGGCATTAGCTTCTTGTCCTTGGTATCATAATCATCATCAACTTGCTTGATCACTAATTAGTAATCACCATAAACTTGAAGATCCTTGATTTTATATTTTATTGCCATTTGTACTTCTATCAGCAATGCTTCATACTTAGTTATGTTATTAGTGCATGAAAATTCTATTCAAAACAATTTAGGAATGGAATCCCCTTGAGGTGTGGTGAATAAAATACTAGCTCCTAAACCATGACTTATGTAGGACCCATTGAAGTACAACTTCCATGTTGGTGTTTCTATGACAAAGATTGATTCATCTAAAAATTTGAATATCAAAGGATGGTCTGCCTTTACTGGTGCATCTGCGAGTTGATCAACTATCACCTATCCTTTTATTTATTTTCAGTCAACATACTCAATGTCATACTCACTTAGGATCATAACCCACTTAGCTAATCTTCCCATCAAAGTTTCTTTACTGAGAAGATACTTTAGAGGATCAATTTTGGCTATCAAGTTCATCTTATGGTTTAGCATATAATGTCTCAATTTTTGGGTTACAAATACAACTGCTAGGCATGTTCGTTCAATAGGGCTATAGTTTAACTCATATCCAATCAAGGTACAACTGATGTAGTAGATTGGTCGTTCTTTACCATCATTATCATTTTGTGCCAATAATTCCCCCATTGCTGATGTAGTTGTTGTCGCATACAATATCAAATATCTTCCATCAATCAAAGACATAATAACTAGTGGAGTCAATAGATAATGCTTGATTTGATCAAATGATTCTTGGCATTTTTTATCCAATTGAAGGGAATTCCTTTTTGTAACAGGTGCAAAAAAAAAAGTATCTTATCTGCTAGTTGAGTAATGAACCTACAGATTGATTGCAGTCTTCCTTGTAAAGTCCTTAGTTGATTGATATTGGTTGGAGGTGGCATGTCCAAGATAGCTTTTACTTTTGTGGGATCAACTTTGATCCCTTTGCGAGAGACAATATATCCTAGAAGTTTGTCTGATTGGACCTCGAAAACACATTTCTTTGGATTTAACTTGAGTTTATACTTTTCAAGTCATATGAAAATCTTATCCAAGGCTGCTAAGTGACCACTTCTTTCTATAGATTTTGTGAGATCATTAACATAGTCTTCCATAAGTATGTGCATATAATCATAAAAAATGGTAGTAATGGCTTTTTGATATGTAGCTTCAACATTCTTAAGTCCAAATGGCATAATGTTCCAACAAAAATTTCCCCAAGTGCATGTGTAGGTTCTCTTTGGTTGATCTTTAATAGCAATCCTTATTTGATTGTAACCTGAGAATCTGTCCATAAGTGATAGCATTTCATATCCATTAGTGAGGTCCACTATGATGTCAATATTTGGTAAGGGAAAACATCTTTAGGACAAGCTTTGTTAAAATATTTGAAGTCTGTGCATGCTCTGATTTGACCATTTGGTTTGGTGATAGGTACAAGATTATATATCTAATCTGCATAATCAATAGAGTGTATGAATCCAACATCCAAGAGTTTCTTTAGTTCAACTTTGATCAAGAGTGCAATTTGAGGGTATATTTTCCTTAGTTTCAATTTATATGGTTTGACATTTGGTAACAATGGCAGGTGATGTAAGACTAGCTCAGGGTCCAATCCAGGCATATCAACATATGACCATGCAAAATTAATTTGTCTTTCTAAAAATAATGTTGTAAACTCAGGCTTTTCCTTGGTGGTCAAAGATGTTGCCAGTTGTATGATTCTAGAGTTGTCTTGTGTCCCAATGTTCACTTCTTTTGTTTCCTCTATAAGAAATGGAAATATCTCTTGATCCATAGGGATATTGTCTAGTCCTCTATCCTCAGGCACCTCAGAAAGGTTTTCACCTTCAGATATGTCCTTTATTTTTACTTTTTCACAATCATTAGGCGCCTTTCGGTTTTCACCTGGATACCTATTCTTTTTATTTTTTCATTTTCACTTTTGTGACTAGAGGAAACGATAGCCTCACCAAAGTATGTTGCACAATTGAGTTCTATAACAAAGCCAGACTTATGATCCCCACTTGCTATTCCTTCATGAAGTCCCATGAAATCAACAATTGCTTCGTCATTCTTGAATGTATCTAAACTTCGTGGTTCTTGTTGATCCCAATCTATTAATTGTGGGTAAAAAAGGGGTAGGACATCATCGATATTGTCAAGGGTCATGAAGCACAAACAATCTTACAAGAGGTTCACCATGGTATATGCAGAGCTCACTTTGTTGGTCCTACCTTAGCTAAAATTATTATGAGGATGGGATATTATTGGCCTACAATGGAACATTATGCCTATTACTTTGTGAAGAGATATCACCAATGTCAGATTCATGGAGATCTTATACATGCGAAAGATCAGGAATTGCAGCCACTCACATCACCATGGCCATTCTCTCAATGGGAACTCGACCTCATAGGAAAGATCCATCCCACTTCTACAATGGGTCATACATTTATCCTTGTTGTTGCAAAATACTTTACCAAGCTGATTGAATTCATCTCGATGACCTATATCACTAGTAAGCAAATATCCAAATTCATCTTGAATTACATTATATGTCATTATGGTATCCTGCAATCTATCATTACAGAAAATGGTCACCCTTTTAAGAATCAAGATGCCTATGAACTCTATGAAAATTTTCATATCCAACACCATTTCACTACTCCATATTACCCCCAAGGTAATGGTCAAGTTGAGGCATCCTCCCAGAAGGTTTTGGTGTAATCACCAGGTTCCCAGAAGTGTTTGACCCAAGCTTCTCTTTCCAGGGGAACCTTTTGGTGGGGATTTGATGGGTTTTGCGGGGAACCAACTGCAAACATTTGATTTAATCTTTCCTCAAGGGTAGGCTCGCTAGGTTCTCTAAACATTTCATCAAGGTCAAGGTCAATAATCGAGGATAAAGAATCCCATTCATATTCATTGGAATCAACTTCATAGTTGTAAGATTCCTTGGATGTCTTAGTCTCATTTGAAGCATCAACGAGCTCAATCAAGGTCAACTTAGTACTTGGAGGACTCGGTTTTGATGGAACATACCCTAACCCAATATATTTTGATAATTTAGGATGAAGTAAAGGTTCTGATATCACATTTTTGTTTAGACCATGGTCGTTGTGTCCATCATATCCTTGTTGATTCATTAAAAGGAAGCCTTTTGGATATTGTTCAATCGATACCTATTTAGGTTTTGTATCCTCCTCTTCTTTATATAACCATGTGTAAATGTGGTCATCTAGATATTCTTCAGCTGATTCCCCCTATTTAGTGAAAATGGTAGGAGGATTATGGATAATAACCTTAGGATGCATGAGATGCGGTTTGCCATAAGACTTTGGTGATTTGGGTAACTTTCCACTGCAAAATAAGCCCTTTATACTATACTTTTGCATCCTTTGTCTTGAATCTAGATTTTAGGTGTGGATGGTGGGGTGAATGGAGTGGATGATTCGACGAGGAAAAATGGATCAATGTAGTGTGATGAAGTGGAAGATGAGGCCTCTCGATTTATGTGCACTTGATTTTAGGTTTATGCAATATTGAAAGGGATTAGGGTTGCCAAGAATAGTAATTTCAGTGCCACTATGCGGGAACTTGATGCATTGGTGGTATGTGGATGGGATAGCCTTCATGGCATGAATCCACAGGTGACCAAGAAGAAGGTTGTAGTGTAAATCTAGATCCAAGACATGAAACACTATATTTTGTATTACTGGATCAACTCTTATGAGAAGCGAAATTAATCCTTCATATGAGCGCTCAACATCATCATAAGCCTTGATCACAATTTTCTTAGTTTGGTCTATGCAATTCTTAGAGTATCCCAATTATTTTACCAATTTTAGGGAGAAAATGTTCAAACCTGCTCCACTGTCTACTAGTACTCATTTGATCTTATGTTTATTAATGTATAATTCAAGGTGTAGGGCATCATTGTGATCAGACTTTTGCATGAAAAATTCTTGTTCAAAGAAGGTGACATGATGTGGCATAGCTAGGTATCCAACCATGGCTTGAAATTCATTGACATCTAGATTAGCAAGTACAAATGCTTCTTGCAAGGCTTTATCAAGAATAGCTCTATGTTGTGGTGATATGCAAAGGAGTTCCAAAATGGACATTTGTTCAAGAGTCTTCCCTAGCTGGTCTAGGAGATTGTAGTAGCTTTTTGGTAGTAGATTGGAAGGAGGTCTTGGAAGAGTTATCCTAGCTTGACAAGTGCTGAAAACACATTATGAGCTTTTCTTATTTATGGTAATGGTGGAAATGTGATCATCAAAGGGTCGTATGTTAAGGATAATAGTGTTATAATCATGTTCGATGGTAAAATAATTGGCATTGTTTTTATTTCTTGAACTGGAGGCTTTTCCTTTGTCATCATATTGCAAGGGAGTTTTAAATATGTTATGATCATCATTTTTCTTGCCTTGTGAATTATCAATTAAAATGATTCCTTATTCAATGAGATCCTGAATGACATTTTTGAGTGTCCAACATATAGATGTTTTGTGTCCTTTTCCATGGTGATACTCACAACGTTCATCTTCTTTCCACTAGTAGGGTTTGATCAATGAGGGTTCATAGTTTTTAATGTCTATTAATTTGATGAAATTCGATTGCAATATTTTCTTTGGAACTGATTTAATGGGTTCACCCAATTGGGTGTATTTTCTCTTGGTGCGTGGAGAACCTCTGTGTTGTTGGTTGTTTTGGACTGTGTTCAATTTTTTATTTTGACCTTGTGTTTGGGCATTTGATGTGTTTGATGAGGAAGGGCCTTTGAGATGAATTGTAGGACCTTTTTTATCTCTTTTTCATTGACAACTCCATTATTGGTGACATTCTTGTTTTGAGACTAATATTTTCTTTTATCATTATTGGGCTTTAGATTCTCTTTGTGTACTTTGACTAGTCCCTTTGTGACAAGAATTTTTTCAATAAGGACACCTTTTTCAAGGATTTCATCAAAAGTTGTGCAACATTGGATTTGAAGGCCACTCATCATTTCTCTATTAAGCCTTTCCACAAACATGATGACTAGTTTTTTATCAGGAATGTGACAAGGGAACTTGCTAGCTAGACTTCACCATATTTGGTAAAATGAGGTAAATGACTTCCCTTCTTGTTTGGTTGTACATAATGTTGCAAGGGTTATGCCATTTTCAATGTTAAAGGCAAAGTGATTAATGAATTTATTAGACAATTCCCTCCATGTTCTAATCCCTAGAGGAAGATGTGAAAATTAATCTAAGGTGGGCTCCATGATAATTTGTGGGAATAGCATCAACAAATAGGTAGGGTCATATGCGATTTCCATACATGTCGTATTAGATTCTCGTACGTGTTCCACTAGATCTCCTTTCCCTTTGTATTTGGGTAAAGATGGTGTCATGAATTGAGGGGGAAAGGGTGGCATGTAGAGATTTTTGTCAAATAGATAGGGCCACAATTCCTCCATGGAATAATTATTCTTGTTGGTTCCCAATTTCTTGTTTGTCATTTTTTGTTGTATGGCTTGTATTTGTTGCATCAAGGTGTCTACAAGATATGGTGTTGTATTGGTTTGATTTTGTATTATGGCATTGGTGTTGAGATCATAAGTTGGATTTGGATTGGGATTGACATTTTGTGGTATGGGACCTTGGTTACCTTGTTGATATTGATGTGTAAATGTGGAATTTATGTTGGTTTGATTTGGAGTTAAATTGGTTCCGAAGGTCATGTTTGTATTTGGTGTGGCATTTTGAAATTGTTGTGTAGGTCCTTGATTTGTTCCTTGGATTTGAAATGTTGGTCCTTGATTGGTGTTTGTATGTCCTTGATTGGCATATGAGAATGATGGGGTAGGTCCTTGATTAATTTTTGAAAGTGTAGGTCCTTGGTTGGTGTTTTGATTGGTCACTTTTTGTGGGGCAATGTGAATTCTTCTAGATTTGTTTGGTTGATTTTGACTTGATGGGGTAGTGTGTTAAAATTGAAATGTGGGACCTTGGTTTGTTTTTGAAGTGTGGGTGTGGGACCTTGAGATGTAGGACCTTGGTTCATGTTTTGAAAAGAGGATTTTTGGAGGTCTTACCCATGGAATTTGATGAGCTTCCAAACATGAAATTTTGTCCTTATGTTGTTGCATGAGTCACCTTGTTTCCAAATGTGGAGATACTAGGGATATGTATGGTAGTGGTTTCCATGTGTGTTGTTGTACCAAGTGGTATAGTTTAAATTTTTTGTGAAGATGGAATCCCTAATGCAAATGGGTTTTGAGCATCTCCTTCTAAAATGGTTGAGACATCAAAGACTTGAGGGAGTTTAGCACCCTTTTTGCCTAGTGCATAAAATTATCTTTTAGGATCAGTACCAACGAGCTCATCAATAAGGTGTACAATTATTGGGTCTTGGTAAGCTCTTTCAATCTCTTCGAGAGTCATTTTATTGTTGAATTCATATAACCCTAGATTGTAAAGTGTGTCAATTGGGTCTCTTTGTGGTGTTTCTCTTTGTGGTGTAGATTGATTTGAGTTTAGTCAAAGTTTGTGTCATGATGTAGACTAGAAAAAGGATCATTTGAGGAGTCCATTTCCTTTCTTTTAGTTTGTGACCTTGTTTCAACCATGTAAGACTTGCAAATTGGAAGGTAATGCTAGGTGGTTTGAAGCTAAACTATGTTTTTAGGATTTTTTGGATATAAGGATGCAAGGATAATGATGACTAAAGGATGAAGCTAAATGAAAATAAAGGATGCAAAGGATATCAAAGGGAGACTAATCTATGGTCAAAGATAATGATAATTTAATTTAGATGATACTAAACTAATGGTCAAAGGTTATGATGCAACTAAGTCTAAGATGAGGATAAGCTTTTTTTTTTTGTGTTTTTGGGATATATAAGGATGATAATGCAACCTAAGTTTAAAGCTAAGGAATTATAGGATGGTAATGATTCTATGGTCAAAGGGTATTATGTAAAGCTAAATGAAACTAGCAAGATGATACTAAGAATATGAAACTTAATATTTAAGACAAAGGATAGTAACCAAGCTATTGTAGGTCCAAGATAACAAAACAAAATGTCATTGACCTTTGTGATAATCAAGATGATAGTTTTGACAAGATGAATCTAAATAAGACACAAGCTTGAGACTCAAGTGTTGACCAAAATGGCAATGAAATTTTTTGGTAAAATGAAAGACAAAGGTCAATGACAAATTGGATAAGCAACCATGGACTGTCCAAAAGGCTTAGTAGTCTTTCGATGTCAAAAATCTAAAAGGTAGATGCAACCTAAGGTCTAGGATAAATTTATACAAGACAAAAGGATGAGGAAAGCAACCTAGAATGTAATTTATCCTAGATAGCAATGTTGGAATCGACTAGTAAACTCTGCAAGTCTCTAGTTTGGATAACAAGTTCACTATAAAGATGAATTGGATTAGTTTGAGATAAGAATTTTGTGAAATTGTGGTTATTGGGAAATTATGTCACTATTTTTCTCAGATGCATCACTTCAATTGTAGGTTTCCAATGTGCATTTGTGGTTTAGAATACCAGTTGTGACTCTGTGTTAAATAGTTGCGGTTCAAAATAATAGTTGCGACTTTGTTTCTAGTAGGTGCGGTGTAGGATATCAATTACGGTTTTCCAGTGAACAATCACAACACAAAATGCAATTGTGGGCCTATTTCAAGTAGTTGTGGTACAAAAAATGTTGCTTTTGTAGTTTTGATGTTTTAGACTAGTTTTCGAATGGGTTTTTGACTGGTTTTGATGAGATTTTATGAGATGAAGTTCATAAAACATAGAAAACATACAAAAACACTTGTTTTGTTCTGATTTTGAGTGTAAAAATGTTTGGTTTTAATGTGAATAGAGACACTCATAGACAACATGCACAACCTAGGATTCTCAAGAGATAGTGCTTGCTAGATCCCCACTTGGATTTCTCCATCCAACCAAATAAGGCAAACAACTAGAGATTTGGTAGCATTGGCTCCCCCTTACATGACACACACTTCTCGGGCACACCAAGTCTCATTCTCAATAGAGGAATTTCTACCTCTACACATGAATGGTGAGGATGTGGGGTGGCTTCAAAATGATCGTTCTTGCACTAGCAAGTGAAAGGGATTTTGGCTACTACAATAGTTGGTTCTTAGTAAGGGATTTCATTCAAGTGGCCATACATGTGGCAATTTGCTTCAGTTAGGAGGCCTACCAGATTGTAGAGGTTATGCTCTATAGTTTTTTATGTACCACACAAGTATTGAGGGAGACATTTGATGATAATGATGCATCCACAGTTGTTGCTTATGACTTTCAACACAAACACATTTTTTATATAGTGGTTCGAAAGAAACTTGGCTTTATCTTGTTACCGCTTGGGTCATTCCCATCTTTTGAAGCGGGATGTCATGCCCTCTAAATGAATACAAAAGAAAGGAAGGTTTTTGATCTCCCAGATCACATGAAGTGAAAGGAGAGAGCATACACAATTCCTTTGCCTCACACTCTCATGGGGTTCATTTTAATTCCAAATCCAAATGTGTGGGTGGTTGTACAAGTGCTAAAGGAATAATTTTGATCCTCAATATCGCCAAGTGGCACGAGAGGAGAACATATGCATCCAATGACAAAATACAAACCACAAGACACAAAAAACACTCGTCAATTTTAACCCTTGCTTATGATGAAACAAACACTTGGGTAGTTTTTAATCCAATTATGTGTGATGCATGTTTGTTTTAAAACTCATGAGTGAAGATATGAATTTTTTTGTTTGTTCTAAAGAAATAGTTTTAAAAGTTCATTTTTTTAGTTGTTTATAAAGAAATAGTTTTAAAATCTCTTTCAATACAACGCCACACACTAAAAAAAGATGATTAGCACACCAAAAACCCTATTCTAATGAAAACCCAAAAGGAAAATTCAAAGAAAACTAAAAATAAAAATATTTATACCTAACAAGCAATTGTGTCATTCAGGCTATCACTCGCATCACTATAATGCTTCATTCTATATCAGTTGTGTCACGGTTTTAAATTCAAATCTCCTACCAATAGATGCGTCATTTCACATCACGAATGTGTCGCTATTTAAAATTTGAATTTTTGACTAATAGTTCCATCATTTCTCTTAGTAGTTGTGTCATTTCTTTTTATTTGTGTCATTGCACGTCTCAATTGCATTGCAAAAACCTATTACATAGAAAAAAAAAAATTGATTTTTTGCAAAAATTCATACTTTCACATCGGTTCACTAATGTAAGATGGGAAATTGCTACTAGCATGGATTCTAGTGACAATCACAACACTATCCAAGATAGAAATCCAATCTAAACAAGAGAAAAAAATCAAATATGAAGAACAAAAACATTCAAATTAGAAACACTCCCCATATTTGAAGTTGAATAACATCTCTTGTCTCTCCTAAATCAGCCTTTGTACATATGCCCTTAGATCGAAGTAAATGTGTGCAAATGCCTGCAAACAATAAGCATGAAAGTCAGAGATAAGTGGTTGTTAAATCAAAAATGGAGGAGGAAGGCTTCTTTTATAGACAACCATTCGAATGGATGGTCAAGATCAAACTTCTAGAAAGATTTCAAGATCAACGGATGAGAAGATATGCAACACAAAGGAGTGGAGGTTATGAAATGAAGGGTCAAGATCGAAAAGAGACCAAAGTCAATTAAAGACCGAGATTAGAAAATGAGATAGTGGAGGGATAATGGAGGATATAAATATTAAAATTATTTATTTCATGAGAAAGGAATCTTTGGACAAGTGGATCTTAAATAATTTTTAAATTATTTATTTGGAAGAGGGAGAACATGGGCATTTAATTAAAATGATTCATGAAATCAATTTAATTAAATGGGAAGAAATGGAAATGAGACATTAAATAATTAATTTGAGTTAATTATTTAATAGGGGAAAGGAATGACTCTAGATAATTAAATAATTTTGACAATTATTTAATTATATAAGAATGGAAAAGGTCAATAGATAGACAAATAATTATTATTATCATCTGAATATAGACGAATGATAAAAAAGTGAATAATAATTAATTTATTGAAGAAAAAGGGGTGTTAGTGACACAATTAATTTTATTTAATTGATCAAAGAGGAATAAAGAAAGTAAATTAATTAAATAATTAAAATTACTTAACTAATAGAAGAACATGATCAAATACAATAATTAAATAATTAAAATTATTTAATTATGTAGGGAAGAAGACCAATATGATGGAAAAATGACGCTCACAGACCAAGACATCTTTTAGTGTCTATAGGGGTGACAACCCTAAGAAAGATTAATAAAATTTTGTTTCCAAGTAACTCTTCTATCTCTACTTGGAATTAATTCATACATGGTTTAAAGAGACTTCTAAAAATAATTGGTAAGAAGCTTGCTTGCAATAGATAGTAGAAGGGTGGAGTGTTCCCTGAATGATGACCTGTTGGAGATGAAGCAAAGTTCCAAGCTGACAAGGATAATGAGGGGTTGATAAAAAGGGTTAAAGATACAAGGCATCAAATCAGAAAACTTCAAGTAAAGAAAGCTCAAGGAGCAAGGATTAGAGCTAAACTGAACTGGGTAAAGGATGGTGATAAGGGTACCAAATATTTCATCAATATGCTAAAAACTAAGCATGTCATTGAAACAATAGGCCCAATCAGTAATAATGACTAGTGGATTCAATATGATAATGAAATTCAGAAGGTTTTTTCTCAATTCTATTAAAGCTTGCTCACAACTGAGGATGGAAGTCCCCAATACAAAAAGGATCAAGACTATTGTAAGACTCTAATTCCAAAAAAGGTTACTGAGAGATGGCTAGTAAGCTGAAGAAAAGCATAAGTAAGGAGAAAATTAAGGAGGCCATCCTTTCATTCAAGAATGGGAAATCTCTTGGTGAGGATGGTCTATCGGCTAAATTCTACAAAAAGAACTTGGAATGGGTTGTTGACGATATATTTGATGTGTATCAAGAGGTGATTAATAAAGGTACCTTGGGGCCTGAAATCAATAGGGGCACTATCAAAATCCTACCTAAGGAGGGGGATAAGAGTAATATCAAAAATTGGAGACCCATCACTTTATTAAATGGCTCATATAAAATTCTCACCAAGGTACTTGCAAGAAGAATTTCTCTTGTCCTTCCCAACATCATAAAAAGTATACAAATTGGATTCATTAAGAAAAGGTATATATTGGAGAACTTAATAACTAGTTGGGAGGCCTTGGACTGGGTTAGAAGAAGTAATTAGAATGTTGGTATCCTACTCCTTGACTTCGATAAGGCATATGATAGAGTGGAGTGGTCATTTTTGATTGCTATAATGGAGGCCTTTGGGTTATTTGATGCATTTTGTGATATGGTGGTAGTACTATTTAGGGATGCTAATGCACAAGTTGAAGTTAATGGTGCCTTATTTTATGTCTTTCCTTTGAGTAGGTCTATAAGGCAAGGGTACCCATTGGCCCTTGCATTATTTGTGGTTTCTATAGAAGCCTTATATTATATTTTAAGGACCAACAAGCTAGGGCCAGTGCTCAAAGGAATAAACCTTCCTGATAATAATGATACCCTATTAAATTATATGCAGTTTTGTGATGACACTACCTTGTTACCAGAACTAGAGGAAGACAATTTAGACAACCTCATTAAGGGACTTGATTTATTTTTCCAAGTCTCAGGCTCAAAAATTTTAGAAATGAAATCTATACTTCTCAATTGGGAGCAAAATCCTTCTAGTTAGTACACCAAGATTGTATAGCAGTGGCATGGGTTGGACAAGATTGTGAGGTACTTGGGAATTCCTTTTTTGGTGAACCCCTCATTAAAGGAAATGTGTAACTTTATGTTCACCAAAATTGAAAAAAAAATTAAAAGGGAATAATAATTATCTCTCCTTGGCAAGAGGGTTCAAGTTTGTCAAAAGATTCTTGCTTCATAGTGTATTTATTATGCTTCAACCTAGTTTTTGCAAGCCACCAAATTAATATGGTACAAATACTCATTAGAGATTTTTTTGTAATATCCCATTTTTCATGAGCATCATAGTTCTAAGGATCAACCTATCAGTTGACCCTTGTAGGCTAGTGTGGTGGATTAGAGGGTCCAGTTTGGGTGTTATGAAGCTCTTCATGTGGCTATTGTAAGTGTTTATCTCTCCGGATCCTTCATATGTTTTGAGGCATTGATATTCAAAGGTCTCTAGTTTGGTTTTTAGGGACTTACTATTTACAATAATTCAGTGGATGTTAGAGAGGATCCCTTATGATTTTTAGTAAGGCAGTTGGATGCACAGAGGATACAATGGTTAACTCCCAGGTTCAGACGAAATTGGGAAATAATGATTATTTGTGGAGTTATGTTATTTAATTATTAATAAAGGGATTGATTTATTAATAATTAATTATAAAGTGCAATTATAAAGTTTTAAATTCACTTTATGTCTAATGGGGCCATGACCCTCAAAAAGGTCACTTAAAGTACATTAAATATTATTATTTTTGAGCGTCCATTTATTAAAGTGAAAGGAAAATATTAAATATCATTTAAATGATTTAGAAGGGGCTTCTAGAAGGGGATCAACCTATTTGGTGGAGTATATAAAGGCCATCGAAAGTAAATGAAGGAACCATTGGATCATTTTATACTTGTGTGTTTGGAGAGCTCTTCTCTCAGAGAAGGAAACCTAGGCTTTCTACACGTTCTAGGAATTGGAGAATGAAGTATCTTCATTGTATCAACATTCTAATGTTGTGAGATATCAACTGAAGATTACTTTGTGGTTTGGCTTCATCCAAGAGTCAATATTATGCATAATCATGAAGCATTTAACAAGGGTTTGAGGAGAAATTTTGAGATTGCTATTGGCAATCATAGGGAGAAGAAATACAAAAGATTATGAGGGTTTAATGTGTTGCTACAATACCCACGCTACAGTACATGTGAATAGTGTTTGCTACAGTATTGTGCTATCATTGGAGAATATTCTCGATTGTTTCTTGTCAGGTAATAGTGAGTATTAATTTTAGTCATTGTGGAACGAACCTATAATCAGATTGTGTGAGCAATAAAGGAGAAATCATTGCATCTTGTGTTGGGATTTTAAAGCCTTTTAGCATTATTTGAAGCGCTACATTGGGTGAAGAAATCATGGATTTATGGCTGCACTATATCATCTATTTTGAAGTCCACTTCTACAGTTTGAAGGATGGATTGGATCTTATTTTGTAAGCAGCTTGGGTAGACCCCTTGGCAGGTTCAATTTTTATGTGTTGGCTACAAGTAAAGTTCAATATTGATTGGAAAAAAGATGACCAACAATAAGACAAAGGATCACTACCAACAAGGTAAAGAAAGAGTGGGTTTTGATTTATTCCATGTCGTTGCATCTACCTCAGTTGGCATCGACTAGGTTCTTTATAATTATCTTCAACATTTTCATTGTTTAGGGTAGCTGGTTTGTAGAGGTTAGATCACTGTCATAGGCAACATTACATGAATGTAATCTTGCATACATCACATGAAGTAATAAATCTTAGTTTATAGTCCCATTGACTTAGAATGGTAAATAATTCATAGATATCTTTATCAAAGATTGTAATCATATTAGAGGTTATTTATTTGTAATGATATTCATCAAGGGGGTTGCATGAAAAATGTTTCACTAAATTTCTATTAGATGTAAGTGCATATCTTATTTAATTTCAAGTCATAGATCTTCATGAAAGGTTACCAAAAGAACATTGCATTGCATCCTTAGTAGTTTCAGACTTGGTATATTTTTAGTTAAGTTCATTTCATGCCATATTATCATCATCTACACCAAAATATCAAAAATAGATTACAATCAACAAGTACAAATTTTTTGAGACAACTGTTGACCATATTCTTAAAGGCTCAAATTCAAAAAATAATCATTAGAAGTGAAAAAATTTAGTTGGCGAGAACAGGGGTTCTTACATTTTTTTTGGTTGGATAATAAAGGGAAGAAAAGGAGACATGTGAATTGGAAGTGGTATTGTATTGGAAAAGAAGAGGGAGGGTTGGTACTAAAAGACTTGCAAATTCAAGGTACCTCCTTAGCTGCAAAATGGATTGTGATGGATTTGATAGGAAATGAGCCCTAGAAAGTCTTGATAAGGAATAACCTAAAAGAGGCTTTCCCTAAAAAATCTAAACAGTGGCATGATATGCATATCCAGGATGTCTTGTTTGGGAATTATGAGGTAAATCCAGTTGGATCAACCATGTTTGCTAGTAATTGGAGCTCTTGGGGGGATACCAATAAACTTATTAAGTTGGAATATGAGAGTGGGGGCCTATGTTTTAGTTTTAGAATGATATGGTGGAACTTATATAACCTTGGTAAACCTTTGACTAGGGTTAGAGGCTGCTCTTCCATCAAGTGGGATAGGAAGGGTGTCAGGTATATTAGTGATATTATGGATGCTGATGGAATAAAGCAGTCAAATTAGTTAAAGCACGAGTTTAGTCTTTCTAAGGATCAAAAGAGAACCTACTCTATTCTAGTTAAATCAATGAGATAGTGTGGCAAAATAAATGATGATCAAAGACTAGAAATTTGGGTGTGGAAGGATGGATCCCCACTCTTGACTTTTAAACCCATAAATCTATACAAAATGCAAACCAACCCTACTGAGATCCTAAACCATGTGAATAATTGTTGGAACCTTGACCTTAGCAAACCTGAGTGGAACAAGTATGTTAAATTATGATGGTCTAAATACATTGAACCTAAAAAATGTTGTTTTAAATGGTTGCTTTAATTAAAAAAATTGGTGCTTGGTCCTTCTAATGTCATTTTCAATGTTTGAAATGAGGTCAAAAGTAGTAATCATATTTTCTTCTATTGTCCATGTGTGTGTGCTATTTGGTCTATTTTTATGGGGAATTTGGTGGGATGGGACAATAGGGTAAATATCTCTTGGTTTGAAATTTTGAGTGATTATGTCAATGGTTTGAAAAGTAAGGCTATTTTTTTGGGTCTATTTTTCCATCGAAGTTCTTTGGTTTTTATGGAAAAGAAGAAATGAGCACCTGCACCAAGGTAGGCAAAGGTTCCTTACCGAGTCAAGAAATAAACTCACCCTTTTTTTGATTATGGAATAGCTTATAGTGACCTTGAAGCTACTTGTGGACAGATTCATGAAGGTCTTGGATGAGGGGACTACTCTCTTATTCAAAGATGATATTAAGGAGGTGACTATTGATGCCAAAATTTGGCAAGGTAACAACCCTTTATGGGAAAATTAGTTAAAGGGGGGACCTATTGCGCTAAACTGAGTGACCTCTGGGTTTTTAAAGAAGTTGAATTCTTTTGTAATTGGGGGGTAGAAGGGAATACATGTAAGATTAAATCTAATCTAAGGTGATGCACCAAGAAATAGATATGGGCACAATAAACCTATCTGTTAGATATGATTTAAGGGTCGTTCAACAATTTTCTATGTCCTAGAATTACAAAAATCAAAATGGAAAACTAAATAACTCAATCAATGACATAAAATAACTTCCATACATTTACTAAAAAGAAGAGTCAAAGACATGGTCTGAATCAGTAAGCTTATACTGAAATTATAGAAGGCAGCGAATAAATTACTCAATAAAATGATGGCACAATATAAATCTCTATCAAATAGTCAAGAAACAGAGAGGCTGAACAATGGCATGATTTGTGAATCTTATACAATAAGCTAAAACAATACAAGAGGCCTAGTGTCTTTCCACAATTTTTTCTATAAGTTTTGAAGCCCCCTTCGAAAGAAGAAGTAATATATATATAAGGAAAAATCCCACCACCTGGCGGGCCAGTAATAGAAAAGATCCCTGATCATGAGAAATGATGCAAACAACAATGATTTCCCAGGCTATTGCAATAGAAAAAAATTCAGGCCATGAACGTGGTCGCCCTCGAGCCAGATGCATCCCCTATGAATGATGGTAGTGGTCTTAGCAGAACAAAGTGTTGACATGTGTCGCTCACTCATGATGGTAGTTAGAACATGTGGTAGTCATGGTGAGGTCGTTGCTTGTTCGCTACTCTTACACGATGAAGTCTTTAGAAGATCCACGTGGTAATAGGTTAGGGCCTTTGGTTCATTCCTCCCTCCTTGTGATGAATATTTGCATGGTGAAGACACGTGGAGGTCTTCCCTTCAAAGGACATTGTTGGTGGGGTTGCCAAGAACTGTATGCAAATGGATGCTACATGGCATGTGGTTGGGGCTCGATAGGGAAGCGAAGGGAAGAATGCTTGAAGGGTGTGAATTTTTGACACATGGAAGCATGGTAGGAGCCATTGGAAAAGTGAAGGAAAAATACCTGCAAAGAGCGCCTGGCAGACACGTGGAAATAGTTGGATGAAGCTTTACAAAAAGAGCCTGATGATTTTCAACAAATGGGGCGTAGGCCAGTACTTATCAAAAATAAAAAATCACCCGAAGGGAGCTTTGGGAAAATTATATTCACAAATTTTGGCGATAACCAGGGGCATTTCACCTGTGGAATGAGGAACCCAAAAATTTTGGGTTCACAAACTAGAGTCCTATCCATGGGGTGACATGATCAAAGTTTGGAGAGAGCGGTCTGCAAAGGCAACTAGTTGGCCTCAAATGGAGTCAATATGTCATGCAAATTCTCTTGCACTCCATGCAGATTGATCATTTATTTTTAAGGAAGCTTCATCGATATACTAACCCAAGACTCAAGTTGGAAAAGCAACCACGCTATCAGATGGGTGACACCCTTGATATCCTCTACAATAAGGGGTTGACTGAAGATCTAAAAATGGATGCGTCCTACTGCTTCTCTCCTCTCTGGAACCTTCCACCTCTTCCTCTTTGTCTTTTCTCATGTCTTTTATTCAGCTTCTCCTCTGATTTTAGGGCACACTGATATGCCTCTTCTACACTCAACAACTTAATCAAACCGATCTCATCTTTTATAAATGACCTCAAACCACATATATCTAGCTACTTGTTTGGTCTCATCTTCTGAATGTCTAGATCTGATATTCAACTTGTATAATTCCTCAGTATACTCTGACACACTTGATTCCTTTTGTTTTAGATTTTACAATTTTCAGAACAAACTGATCTGATAGTCTGTAGGAATGAACTTTGTCTTCAACTTATTCACCATCTAATCCCATGATCTTATATTTTCCTTTCCTTTTCTTTGCCTATCTATCTATAAATGTTCCCACCAAAGGGATACATGTCCTTTCAACTTTGTACAAGAAAAAATCACCTTCTTATCTTCTATGGTTCCTTCAAAATCAAAGTACTTTTCCATCTCTGTTATCCAATCAAGAAATTCATCTAAATCGAATTTACCATTATAATCCGATGGATTGAAATGTGATTTATTGTTCACTCTAGTTAGGGCTCTTATGAACCTCTCTTCCCCCTAATCAAGACTAGGTTTCTCTTCTCTTGCAACTTCTTCTTGTTCTTCCACTTCTTCATCACTTACATCCTCAACTAGTCAACCTCTTCTCTAGGCCATTTCAACTGCTTCTAATCTAGCAACAATTCCTCTCAACATTTCCATTACTCCTGGGTTTGCATTTCCATGCATTCCATTTCCTCTACCATTTATTCTTCCTATTCTACTTACACAAATCCTCTATAGTTGCAGGTCAAATCCTCAATCTGCCACCCCACAACAAATCTTCAATAGGACTATGCAAGCTTTGACGATCTCACAAGGAATGAATCTCACTTTGATACCAATCTGGTACAGTCATGGTAGGAGGGTCCTCAGAGAGAACAATCTAGACCGTGCAACAAGAGTAACACAATAGAAGAAACACAAAATATGGAGGAAAATGCAATTACAAGCTTTATTATATCATAAATCTCAATTACAAATAGTCGGTCACATCTAGGCTTACAAATTTAGCTTACAAGCCTGATTACAACATGCCCAAAATACAATGCTTATACATGTTGTGCATGTTTTGCACACACGCCCCGCCATAGGCAGGGACCCTCCCTCTTTTTTCGCTCCTAGCGGGCTTCTTTGCTCCTGCCTCATTTTGTGTGCCCCTCATTTTGGTGTCCTAGTTGGTCAATGCGCTCTTAAAAGTCTCATTTTTGGCTAACCATATTTCGCCTTTAAATTTTAAAATTGCTAAGTCTTGGGTTTTTTGGGCTTCGCCTCTCCGCTCGCTCGATTCGATTTTTCCTTCATTTTTTGACTTTGGGGATAGGTTTCTTGTGGATTTTGGATTTTTTTTGGTGCCTAAGTGAATTGACAAGGTTTCATTAAGTTTCAAGAAGTTGCAAAAATTTCAAAACAACATTCCTGCAGCAGCATTTCCAGAACGACATTCTGGCCTCACGTCTCTGGAACGTCCAAGCGCACCTCTGATTTAAAAATGAACTTCAACCTAGATGGTAAAATTGGATCTCATCCTCCCTTGACCTTTCAAATTCCAAATTTTCAGCTGGGAGATACCATCTGGAGTTCCATGCTCTGTCAGCCATTTTCAAAAAAACATTTCCAGAATGATATTCCGGGCTCACGTCTCCGGAATGTCCAAGCGCACGTTCGATTTGAAAACGGACTTCGACCCAGATGGTAAAATTGGATCTTATCCTCCCTTGATCTTTCAAATTCAAAATTTTCAGCTGGGAGAGACCATTTGGAGTTCCATGCTCTGTCAGCCATTTTCAAAACATCATTTCCAAAACAGCATTCCGGCCTCACGTCTCTGGAACGTCCAAGCGCTCCTTCGATTTGAATACGGACTTCAACCCAAATGGTAAAATTGGATCTTATCATCCCTTGACATTTCAAATTCCAAATTTTCAGCTGGGAGATACCATCCAGAGTTCCATGCTCTGTCAGCCGTTTTCAAAACAACTTTTCCAGAACGACATTCCGGCCTCACGTCTCCCGAACGTCCAAGCGCACCTCTGATTTGAAAACAGACTTCCACCCAGATGGTAAAATTGGATTTTATCATCCCTTGAAGTTTCAAATTCTAAATTTGCAGCCGGGAGATACCATTCGGAGTTCTATGCTCTATGAGCTATTTTCAAAACAACATTTCCAAAATGGCATTCCGGCCTCACGTCTCCAGAACGTCCAAGCGCTCCTCCGATTTGAAAACGGACTTCGACCCAGATGGTAAAATTGGATCTTATCCTCCCTTGACCTTTCAAATTCCGAATTTCCCGCCGAGAGATACCATCCAGAGTTCCATGCTCTGTCAGCCGTTTTCAAAACAACATTCTAGCCTCACATCTCTGGAACATCTAAGCACTCCTCTGATTTGAAAACGGACTTTGACCCAGATGGTAAAATTGGATCTTATCCTCCCTTGACCTTTCAAATTCCAAATTTTCATCCAGGAGATACCATCTGGAGTTCCATGCTCTGTCAGCCGTTTTCAAAACAACATTCCTAAAATAGCATTTCGGCCTCTCATTTCTAGTTTGAAGAAGCCTATCGTGGGTCCATTGGCATACCCATTTGATCCAATGAAGAATGTTGCAAATCCATCAGAAAGAAGGAAAATTTCAGGCAGTTTCGGCTGTAGTAAAAGGGAAATCAACTAGAAGACAAAACTGCTACAGTGACTGGCCACTACAAGACATAATAGGGAAAAGACAAAGATGTATTTTAAATTGCTGAATATTGTGGGGTAGGTGAAGCCCTAATGTAATTGAATTTGAGCCACATAATGTAACTCAATCCTAGCCATTCATTTGGGCTTTGGAAAACTATAAATAGGGGTCTTCCCCTCATTTGTAAGGGGGTTGGAGAGCTGTTGTAAAAACATTCTGTAGCAATAGAAAGCAGCATTGCATGATCTATGGGTGTTACTTTTGAGTTTGCTCATTATGTGTGCATGGTTCTACCTTCCAATCTAGTTTTAGTTGTTAGTTTTTTGAATGGATGTGATGATGGACATTGATGTTACAGTATTTGATGAATTTCCAACTCATACTTTTGGCACTTGTTGATGACAAGCTGCTATGCAAAGTTAGCCTGGGCTTCTTTATTTGATTGTTGCAACTTAGTTCACTTGCATGTTCATGATGTGTGTATGCAAACTAAAAATCTACAGTCCTTAGAAGATTGCACTGGTTTTGTGTAACTGTAGGATCCTCTTGGCCAAGCAAAACCCAGTTTAGGGAGTTTGTCTACTGTAGCGGCCTCCATGATCACTGTTCACTCATAGTTTTAGATCCAGGAACCTTCTCTCTTCCCTGCCCTTTTTCCTTTTTTTTAATAAGTAACCTTAGGCAAGGTTCATTGCACATTATAAAGCCAAATCCAATGTTGAAATGGAGTTCTAGACTGTTGTTTGAACCTGCAACAAACGCTCAACAACTCTCCCATCTTAAGAACTCCATTTGTAGATCCAACTTTCCCACTTTGTATCTCATCTGTAAGTCCACCTTGTGATTCCAGCAAATCACATAAATCAACTAAGATATTCCAAGCATTGTCAAGACCCGACATTCGAGAGACGTTGGGATAGTGTTTTGCAATTTGATTGTGGAAGATTGTCTTTCAAGAGAGGTAATGCACCTATGCATTACCTGTGTTGAAGTGCATAAAAACACCATCAACAAAACTGGCGCTATAAGGAGGGCCTGACATGTTGTGGCTACAAAGCTGAAAGTTGGAAGTTAAAAAGAACACTTTCAAGAAGAAATCTGAGATAAGGAGATCTCTTTTAATGCTGAAACTTGAAATCAAAAAATTTTGAAGGCAAAAAGAAGCTGAGTTGAAATGGAGCAACATGTACAAATCAACATCGCTCAGCTACATGCAGATTTAAATAGGAGATTGAAGAGGCCATTGTAGTAGTTTGCATTGGCAGATAAGTGTAGGATCCATTGCACTTGCAGGCACAATGAATTGGAGTGTCTAACCTTTTTGAGCAGAATTGAAAGAGTCTTGCAAGGAGAGATTCCCTTTTGGGAAATATATCAGCCTTTAGCCCTTATAGACCCAGAGGAAGAATTGACAACCATGGCAGCCAAGGCATTTGAAGAGTTGATCCAAGAATGTTTGGGCAGCAAAGACAGACCAAGATTGGAGGAGGTGTTGATGTCTAGTTGGTGCAGATTTCACAATGCACCACGTTCAGAATTTACTTGTCTGTTATGTGCAAACATCATCACCCAAGTCAAAGGAAATTTGAAGAAGTTGGAGAAACCAACTATCAAGGAGGATAAGCCATTCCATGAGGAAAAGAAGCTGTCAATATCTGGAGGACAACACATTGTAGATGAACCAGTAAATCCTACACAAACTAGTGCTGGGACAACAAACATTGAAGCTGAAAATCAAGAAGAAGAAGTTGATTTCCTGGGGACAACAAAAAGAGTTGGTGAAGGTTCACCAAGAATGGAGTTTAAAAGCCTCTCCTTCGCCAGTAAAGGGCAGTCCTCTACTCAGGAAGAGGAGCCATTGACAGTTGAGGATGAATCAATCAAGTTTGCAGCAGTGTATGCTGGGGCAGCCAATGAAGATGCTTAAAATCAGCAAGAGGAAGAGGTTGACAACAAAAAAAATGATGATGAAGGCATAACTAAAATCAGACTGGAAGACCTCTCCTTCATAAATGATAGTGATCGAGAATCTAAAAATGCAGATTTGGAGGAGTGGGAACAACCACTTGCCACAACTATCTAGCATCAAGCTTCTTTTTCAAGTGATGATGAGGACCCAGTAGCAGAAAGATATGACCAACTCATCTCCAGATTAGCAAAGGATTGGTCAGAGCTAAAGTACATGGTGGATTTGGAGGTATTGCTGCTGCTGAATTGGTGCAGAATTCATGATTCATCGCACTCCAAGTTCACATGTGAACTATGCCAAGAAGTCATCCAACAAGTTAGAAGGAAAGCAGAGCAACCAAGTGGCCAACATCCTCTACTTGTTGCCCGGATGGAATGTGAAGATCAAGAGCCCGAGCCAAGTAATGACTTAGATGGGGGCAGTCCTCAAGAGGATGTTAGGACAGCAATAGAAGGAGGACAACAATACAATCTCGAGCTTTCGAGTGATGAAGTAGATCAAACTGGAATGTTGTCCACCAGTCATCAAGAATTTCTCCCTCTTCAAGAGCATTTGTGCACCATGGACGATGGGCTTCATGGCGAGTCCTTGGAGGGAGACTGCATAGTGGATTTTGGTCCCCTTGATGAGGTGCCATCGATTGATGACTTCTTTCCATTGGGAGCTATACTACAGAGGTATGCTCATGCCGAGGAAGAGCACATCCCAGAAGACAGTAGCGATGAAGACATACTCCTTGAACCTTCGAATGGTGATGCAATGCAATTTTCGGATTGGGAGAGGGGTTCCTTCTCCATCTACAGTGATAGTGAACAAGGGGAAATGAGTGAACTTCATGATGAGATGCATGAATAACAAAGAGAAGAAGACAAAGGCGGGGGTGCTGAGAGAGCTACCAACAAAGATGATGTACCCGATCAACTACAAGGTGCAACTTGGAGTCCTTTCGCCATGATCGTTGTTGATCCTCCTTCATATTTAGATGGCCGCAATAGGACAGATTTGTACATGTCATCATCCCATGACATTGAGCATCATGAAGATAAGTTCGACACTTGGGAAAGGAGATGGGACAATGTGCTGCCTTTTCAAGACAACAATCAAGTGGATCCCAAGTTTGCGGATGATCAATGTGGAGAAGTACTCTTCTTTTTGAAGAACTACCAAGGGGGATTGTTGATCCCACGCAAGGCGTGGAAGAGGTGTTTGCTGCCCCGTTCTCCTAGCCTTATGCAAGCTTAATGTCCGAAGTGCTACACCCTCCACCATGCCCATTCAAGGTTGTTGATGCAAAGACTGACGATGTAGTGTTTGCTCTTGATTGTCAAATGTTGCCACCTCCATGTAATGAAA
The DNA here is from genome assembly GCA_007115665.2 of Sequoiadendron giganteum. Taxonomy (NCBI): domain Eukaryota; kingdom Viridiplantae; phylum Streptophyta; class Pinopsida; order Cupressales; family Cupressaceae; genus Sequoiadendron; species Sequoiadendron giganteum. Next base: position 388,241 of record CM021104.1, read on the forward strand.
TCTAGGTTCTATCCTTACTCATGTTAATTGTCATAGCTGCACTTATCATTTTGATTGTGGGAATGAGGAAAAATGAATGTGTTTATGGATTAATCATGGGTTTAGTGATCCTCCTCAATTGCTGATTTTCCCTGACTAGGTGACTGAATTTGAATGCTGCCATATTGAATTTATTTTCTATGAACATAAGGATAAATCTACATGGCCGAGAACTATAACGATTGCTCAATTGGTTGTACATGCATTACGAAATCCAATGAGCATGAGTTTTAGTTGGCCTTGCTCGAACATAGTTCTTTGTAATATCTTTGTACATAACTCGTTTTGAGTAGTGTAGGTTTCCTATAAATACTCTGCTTTCCTGCTTTCCTTAGGTTAGTTTGTTTGTTGTGGGTTTCTTGCTTTAGAGTAGTTTCTTTGCTGTTTTCTTTTTTTGTTTTCTTTCGTTGTTCCGCTTTGGTCAGTTTTGGTGTTTGCTTTTTATTTTCTTTTGTTTGTTTTTGTTTTCTCTCGCTTTGTTGCTGCTTTGCTTGGGGTCCCTCTGCTTTTGGCTTGGCACATCTGTGTGCACAACCATTCTTATTTCTTGGGGTTGTTCTATGTATTTCTTTGTCAAACTCTAATCAAGCTTTCAGAGTGGATGATGAGGATCTTCTGTTAGTATCAAGCGATCTAGATGTTTGATTCAAAGTGGATAAGTCATTGGTTGGTCTGATTCAGAAGTATTCTGGAATCTTATATCTCTCACAAATTTTAAGAATCTGGTGGTCACTGTAGGTCTTTTGTGATGTCTAGTTAAGTGAAAAATCTAAAATTCTGCTCTAGTGCCACTGTGATTCTCAGCCCTGAGTGCGAGCTTCATTGCTTGCAGGTTGAAATAAAATAAATGAAAAGAGAAAAGAAACAAAAGAAAGAAAATAAAATATTGAAAATCAAAAGAAAAGAAATTCAGCTTTTCAGGGGTATACGAGCAACTCTACCGGGGCTACGGAAGCCCGACCGACAGTAGAGCAATGTTCGGGAGAATCAAAGCGACAACCTCGTTGGGGCTATGGACGCCTGATTGACAGTGAGGCAATGTCCCAGATGCTTTTGGAGTTAGAATAAACTACGTAGCTTAACTTGATGGAGCTTGGGTTCTTGCAGCAACTGAAGGATGGGAATTAATGCAACTGCACACACTTCAATTTTTAGCATATTGAAGGTTGGGGTTAACTAGTGGTTTTGATCCTTTGGTTGAGTGTCTGGCTTGTTTTCCCTAGCATGGAGGTCAGAATCAGAGATTCTGGGTTTGTGATTCCAGTTTGTCATCGAAATGCTCTAGAGCATTTCCCCCAGCAAGTCGCCATTTGTTGTGCATGTTTTGCACACACGCCCCACCGTAGGCAGGGACCCTCCCTCTTTTTTCACTCTCGGCGGGCTTCTTTGCTCCTTCCTCATTTTGCATGCCCCTCATTTTGGTGTCCTATTTGGTCAATGCGCCCTTAAAAGTCTCATTTTTGGCTGACCATATTTCGCCCCTAAATTTTAAAATTGCTAAGTCTTGGGTTTTTCGGGCTTCGCCTCCCCGCTCGCTCGATTCGCTTTTTCCTTCATTTTTTGACTTTGGAGATAGGTTTCCTGTGGATTTTGGATTTTTTTGTGGTTCCTAAGTGAACTAAAAAGGTTTCATTAAGTTTTAGGAAGTTGCAAAAATTTCAAAACAACATTCCTGCTGCAACATTCCTGCAGCAGCATTTCCAGAATGACATTTCGGCCTCATGTCTCCGGAATGTCCAAGCACACCTCCGATTTGAAAACAGACTTCGACCCAGATGGTAAAATTGGATCTTATCCTCCATTGACCTTTCAAATTCCAAATTTTCAGCTGGGAGATACCATCCGGAGTTCCATGCTCTGTCAGCCGTTTTCAAAACAACATTTCTAGAACGACATTCTGGCCTCACGTCTTCGAAACGTCCAAGCGCACCTCTGATTTGAAAACGAACTTCGACCCAGATGGTAAAATTGGATCTTATCCTCCCTTGACCTTTCAAATTCCAAATTTTCAGCTGAGAGATACCATCTAGAGTTCCATGCTTTGTCAGCCGTTTTCAAAACATCATTTCCAAAACGGCATTCCGACCTCACGTCTCTGGAACATCCAAGCGCTCCTCCAATTTGAAAACGGACTTCAACCCAGATGGTAAAATTGGATCTTATCCTCCCTTGACCTTTAAAATTCCAAAACTTAAGCCAGGAGATACCATCCGAAGTTCCATGCTCTGTCAGCCATTTTCAAAACAACATTTCTAGAATGGTATTCCAGCCTCACATCTCCAGAACATCCAAGCGCACCTCCGATTTGAAAAAAGACTTCGACCCAGATGGTAAAATTAGATCTTATCCTGCCTTGACCTTTCAAATTCTAAATTTTCAGCCGAGAGATACCATCCAGAGTTCCATGCTCTGTCAGTCGTTTTCAAAACAACTTTTCCAGAACGACATTTCGACCTCACGTCTCCGGAACGTCCAAGCGCTCCTCCAATTTGAAAACAGACTTCGACCCAGATGGTAAAATTGGATCTTATCCTCCCTTGACCTTTCAAATTCCAAATTTGCAGCTGGGAGATACCATCCGGAGTTCCATGCTCTGTCAATCATTTTCAAAACAACATTTCCAGAATGACATTCTGGCCTCACGTCTCTGGAACGTCCAAGCGCTCCTCCGATTTGAAAACGGACTTCGACCCAGATGGTAAAATTGGATCTTATCCTCCCTTGACCTTTCAAATTCCAAATTTTCATCTAGGAGATACCATCTGGAGTTCCATGCTCTATCAACCGTTTTCAAAACAACATTTCTAGAACGACATTTCGGCCTCTCATTTCTAGTTTGAAGAAGCCTATCGTGGGTCTGTCGGCATACCCATTTGATCCAATGAAGAATGTTGCAAGTCCATCAGAAAGAAGGCAAATTTCAGACAGTTTCGGCTATAGTAAAAGGGAAATCACCTAGAAGACAAAACTACTACAGTGACTGGCCACTACAAGACATAATAGGGAAAAGACAAAGATGTATTTTAAATTGTTGAATATTGTGGGGTAGGTGAAGCCCTAATGTAATTGAATCTGAGCCACATAATGTAACTCAATCCTAGCCATTCATTTAAGCTTTGGAAAACTATAAATAGGGGTCTTCCCCTCATTTGTAAGGGGGTTGGAGAGCTGTTGTAAAAACATTCTGTAGCAATAGAAAGCAGCATTGCATGATCTATGGGTGTTACTTTTGAGTTTGCTCATTATGTGTGCATGGTTCTACCTTCCAATCTAGTTTTAGTTGTTAGTTTTTTGAATGGATGTGATGATGGTCATTGATGTACAGTATTTGATGAATTTCCAACTCATACTTTTGGCACTTGTTGATGACAAGTTGCTATGCAAAGTTAGCTTGGGCTTCTTTATTTGATTGTTGCAACTTAGTTCACTTGCATGTTCATGATGTGTGTATGCAAACTGAAAATCTGTAGTCCCTAGAAGATTGCACTGGTTTTGTGTAACCGTAGGATCCTCTTGGCCAAGCAAAACCCAGTTTAGGGAGTTTGTCTACTGTAGCAGCCTCCATGATCATTGTTCATTCATAGTTTCAGATCCAGGAACCTTCTCTCTTCCCTGCCCTTTTTCCTATTTTTTAATAAGTAACCTTAGGAAAGGTTCATTGCACATTATAAATTCAAATCCAATGTTGAAATGGAGTTCTAAACTGCTAATTGAACCTGCAACAAACGCTCAACAACTCTCCCATCTTAAGAACTCCATTTGTAGATCCAACTTTCTCACTTTGTAACTCATCTGTAAGTCCACCTTGTGATTCCAACAAATCACATAAATCAATTAATATATTCCAAGCATTATCAAGACCTGACATCCAAGAGACCTTGGGATAGTGTTCTGCAATTTGATTATGGAAGATTGTCTTTCAAGAGAGGTAATGCACCTACGCATTACCTGTGTTGAAGTGCATAAAAACACCATCAACAATACATATGAGCAAAAATCCTATTGATCGAACTTTATGTATAACCTAATCTATTTGATATTTATTCAATACCATTCTAATGATTCATTACATGCTTTATATCACATTCACATCGGCCAAAGATCAATACAATCTCCAATAAAGAAAATGTAATGTGTGTAAGAACATGTCGACCTCAAATTTGAATTCCATCCATGGTAGATGCGTAAGATGAAGTGTGGACCTAAAGGTAAGGTGAAGGAAACTCCAGGGAACAAATCAAAACACACTGTGAGGATTCATAAGCATCAGGAAAGATCCATAATTGATCCAACTAGCTATTAGGTTTTAAATTATTTCAAGCCAGTACCAAAAAATGTCACTCAATATTAAAGTGAAAACTTGTCAGAAAAAGATCCAATCGAGCTGAAAATTTGGAATAAGAAAATTGAACATGTCCACAAAGAAACCTAAGGTATGTGAGATCTGGTGAGAAAACATGAAGAAACACCAGATCTACCAACTTGAACTAGAAAAGAAAAGAACAAGAACTGAGTGAAGGTATTTTTGGTTGATGTAAGATTGCCAAGAACCAAGGAAGCTTCTGCATCATCACAACACATTTAAACAAGTCGATCATAATTACTTTATTTTAGTTGTGTTATGTTAGTTTTTCCATTCTCTCATGTATGATTTTATAGAAAAAATAGGGATTGTTCATCTTTATTTTACACACTCTACATGATAAGCCTCTTTTACTATATAAAGGTGCATAGTTTTGCATTTCTAAACCAATATGTGGGTATGTTGAGACAACTAGAATAGGGGTTCATTATGTAATTTATGTTTTATGTCAAGGTAACGATTCACTCTTAGTAATATCATATAAGTCAACACCTTCAAGATTCCCCATTCAATAATGTAGAACCAAAACTGAAGGAGGTCCTACCCACCTCAATAATTGGCCCTCAGTTGCCCAATTTGAAAATAGGTTTTTTGGTACTCTTCAAAGGTTTGACACCCTAACACTTGGGAGACCATGCATCCTTAGGGATTTGGGATTTACAACTCAAATCACCAATAAAATGACATTGTTGTCGAGGAGATAAAATCTTTATTCTCATCTAGAAAACCTATGTAACTAAAAATAGGGAAATATTCTTGTTTGGTATTTGATTTATTGGTTGTTGGAAAAAAATTCTCTTCCAATTCAAGGGTGGTGACTTTTCTTCAATCAACCTAAAAATAAACAAGTAGATTAGTAGAGTTTAATATGGGAAGGAGTAGGCAACCCAAATACCGACAAGGAGAAGATGTAGCTTCAAATAGTACATGAATACATCCATCTTGGGAAGCTTAATGGTAAGTCACTTAGATAAGATGAGATCTATAATTGGCTAGTTTCTCTTTATTGTTTCATATTTTTTATCATTTCTTTATGCTAAGCTTTAAGACATTACCAAGACCTTTTATGCCTTTCATATACTTTTAAGCATTTGAAAATGGAAATATATTATGTTGATATGTGTATGCATGAATTCAAGAATTTCTCTTAAGTTTAGTAGGATTTTGTGTTTGATTTTTGATAATAAGAATTCATTAGGAAATAAGACTAACATTTGCAACACTTGGAGAGCTGTCAACCCGCATCAACGAGTTTCGCAGGCCGTAGCATAAGGACTGCAGATCATTGCAAAAAATAAGTCAACCAACTAGGCCATGACACTTTCAGAGGAAGATGGAGGTGATTGTTTACTGATCAATCCATAAGTCACCTAAATTTATCTTATCTACCAATAAGACAACCAGGAGAAGGAGTCATGTAACATGCCCAAAGTTCAACTAAATGTTTTTCCTAAGTTTTAACCCACAAGTGAGTAAATCATGAATTCCATCATCTAGCAATAAAATTTTCTCTTCTAAAATGTAAATTACATGCACATATGAAATATACACTATTCCAAATTTCCATTGCATTCCATTATAATTTTACAAATCTTTCCATAACATTGATTTCATATTGAATAAACTCAAGTATAATATTCATGTTTTCATCCTTCCATATAAACAAATACAAAGTACATACATAGCTCTTTTGAGCTTCCAACACTAGGAATACATATGGTCCAAGTAATCCCCTTTCAAATCTTGGCCACCAACTGATGAGGAGAAGCATCAATCAAATTCTTTTCCATCAACCGTGAACTTACTATGATCCCCCACACATCTACCTATCATGTATGATGGCCCTACCCTTCAACGAAGAGATTGGTTGGATAACCCCATCATACTAGCCTTCACTGAGCTTGGTGTTGTGTCCTAAAAACTAAAACTTTACCATAGCTTCCACCTATGTGTATGAAAATATTAGACTTGAATTCCTAACTAGATCACAGTTAATTGATAGTGTAAACAGTGGCAACTTACACTACTCTAGCCAAAGAATTCAACACCTAGTTACTTCGAGTGAGAGTCATCCTATTCATACACCTTCCTAGCTCTATTTTTTAAGACTATACATATTCTATGCATAGGCAATTCCCTCCATTGGGTAATCTTTAACCCTAAGAATAACCTATTTCCTTTATGTTTAGCTAACACATCTACTAAGTAAATAATTTAAGTAACTCTTACTTACCAATTAACCATACATAATAGAATAATGTCACATCATTAATTGACTCCATTTCAAAAGTACAATTTCAACAATAAAATTTTCTAATCAAGGGTTTATCTCAACATTAAATGACTCCCTTCAAAAGTATAGACTTAACAATAAAAGACATCAAATTCAAAGTATAACCATCAACAATAAATTACTTCAATCAAAGTATAATATCATCAATAAATGAATCACTCAAAAGTGTGGTATCAATAATTAAAAAACTCCGAATGAAAGTATAATCAATAATTAAATCATCAAGTAGATCATATAGATTAATCCTGACTTATTTTCTTCAATCAATAATCTCATGAACAACCCTATAAATAGGTTATTCTTAACCTAGGGTTTCCAACAAAAGTAATGTAATGATCAAGAGATCACAAACAAATCTATAAACTTATACATTAAATAAGAGTCAAACATTCACATGTTCATACTGTTCTCTATATTTGAATAATATCTGAAGGATGTTATCAATTTGCAAGGGTTCAATGCTTCTACATTCATAGTCCTCTTCTCAATATAGTTTACATATAAATTTTTGACAAGGTTCACAACCTATCAATGATGATATGCATATTATTCCATTATTCACGTGGTGTTACTATCCACATTAACCACAAGGCTTCACCTAACTTCATAGGCTATCAATTCAAGATATCACCTAAATGTAATGATATAATAGTCTACTTGACTAAGTATAATTTCTAATAACCATTTCAATATATAGGACATATATGTATATAAGTGTAGATGCATCCCAACCAAAAGGTTTCATAAAAACAAGAATCCATCAAGAAACAAAAAAGTTAAAACAAACAATCTTTTTAACTTAAAATATAAAATAAAGTAGAGAACTAGCATGCCTATAACCAGATAGCTCAATTGATATAACAGGTTTCCTAGCATAGCCTCCACCAATCAGTTTGAAAATCCTTCCCTTGACCAAATTCCATAAAGAAATCAATCTAAAAACCTCACTAATCTCACACTAAAAACCTCTCGATCTCATAGCTCAATATTGTAGCAGAGTAACACTCAAAAGATTAGAATTTAGAAAGCAAGAATGCATCCCATTTGCAGTAAAAGGCACCCCTATTTATATAGAAAGATCGACATCACAAGGCTAGAATAAGGGTATCATAATTGACACTTCTCAACTCAGAAAGTTTGACTTAGAAAGAAAAATAAAAGGTGGTAGCTAGAATCAATGCTCAACAAACACATACTCAGCTATTGAGAATGAGTCCTCTTTATCTAGACAACAAGAATGATAATCAAATTTGCAAGGGGATGGTCTCCTATAGATCAACTTATTTGGCTAGCTCTCTAGTTGACCAATTCATATATTTCTCATTGCTTCACATTTGTAATTTTCATTGAAGGTTAAGACTTTTACTTGGTTCGTGTTATTCTTAATTTGGCGCCACCAAAACATGTTTCTTGTTTCTTTGGTCTGCTTTTAGCTTCAAGACTAAGTCAAAGTTTAATTCATGCATTTCAGATTAACATTACTTCCAACGCCAACTTTGTCAACATAAACTTCCATGTATTACTATGGATTTTATTTCATGTGCATAATATAGCGTTGCACTCATAATGATCAACGTGTTTATTTATTTAACATTTGAATATAGTCTTATGTGCTTTACTTTAATTCTTGTGCTTTACATATAATATATATGAAATTTATTCCATACATTCTATGTTCTTTATTGTATAAACAATGCTATTAATATTTGTAATATATAAACAACACTATCAACATTTTAAAATATAATATATATATATGGTATATATAATATACATATATATATATATATTAATAACACTACATGTTATTATATATATGTACATATATGTATATACATTACAAATATATCAACTTACATGATTATAGTATGCATCTTTTGATATTTAAATGTATATGTACATATATTCATTCATTCCATATTTAAACACATATTCACATATTCATCAGTTGATAATTATATATATACCAAATGCATATACACATATATGTGTATGTGATATGTGTTTGACCAACATCTTGATGCATATGATGTATTCATACATGGTATGTGAAAGCATTCCTACTTTAATATAGACATGCATGTATACATTCGCTATGCATGAGTATTGTTTCCACACACACATATATATACATTATATATATATGTATATATATACATTATATATAATCATTGATTTATACAAATAGAAGAAGAGGAACTCAAATTGAATAAAGAGACTCAATCACCTAACCCTAATCAAGAACACTCACAAACAAAACCCTAACTTCTCCTAACTCATCCACAAACAAGACTAAGGTAACTTACTATTTCCAGGCTATTGACTTGACTATACTTTAGAAGTGAGTGTGTGAAAGCTCAACTAGACTCATTTAAGGGTTACCAGACCAATTCTCTTCTCTTGAGTGATACTTCCCCTCTCTTCTAGAGCATTGAGTTTGTCCCTACATCCAACTTAACACATTGCAGTAGTAGTTAGCTGAATCAATTACAACCATTTAAATCATATACAAAATCATTATATAAAATCAATTTGAATTAAACATTCACTTATTATATTTCCAAGATACATAAAGCATAAGCACATACATTTAAAGCACTTTCACTCAACTATATAAAAGTAACTTAGTAATTATGAAACAAGGTGTATCAAGTCTAATTGCAATAGGACTGAGTTATGAAAGTAATTATGAAATGTTTAAGTTTGTTGGACATAAGAACTTGTGTTTGGTTTCTCTACTCTTTTTTCAAGTAGTATTATTTTTTGTTTCAAAACTCAATCCTCTTCATATTCTTGAGGAAGAGTTGAAAATTTTTTATAGTATCTTTTTAGTTCATGAATAATGGGACTCCCTCACAAGCTCTATATAGTAGGATCCTCTATCGAGGAGGATGTCTAATATTACTAAGTAGTAGAAGCAGTATTATGAATAGAATGTGTGTTAGTGAACAAAGATCTTCAACAAATGTTTTGTTATATTTTTTATAGTAGTTCATTGTTAGAATGCAATAAAAGAGAATTGATTTGATATTATGATTTGTTGAGTAAATGAGTGTTTAAAAAATCCTATGGAAGCAAAAAATTAAGCAAGGGCCACTTGAGGTATTGTTTCACCACTTTAATTTCAATTGTTAGATTAGATGATGCATTGTGAATTCAATTAGTAGTTTTCAGTTATATGACTATGAATGAATGTGTTATAATTCATGAATTAAATTTTATAGCTTAATGTTATGTTTCATACTCCAAATAATTATCTAAGTGAGGACACTATAGTTTAACAATTAATAGTTATAGTCTTAAGCATTAGGTACTCACAACAAAAGGTACTTATTTATATTCCTTTCCCTTGTTTTTTGAATTAATAGTTTATTCTAATTTCAAGCTTTTATTGTATTTTTTCAAAATTGGAATTAGTATATTAAGTATATTAATCATCATCAAAATTTTGTTACAATTTGAATGTGACCGGGGTGGCCACATAAGAAATTAAATCCACCAACCAAGCACCAAAATAGCAGAAAAAAGGATATAGTTTGTAGGGGGATCACTGGATCCACAATTTATATAGTCAATACATATATAGATAAACAAGACTAGTTTTAAATTTTATTTCCTTTTTCCATATTCCTACTCAACTTGTAGGAATCAATTCTACAAAAGTAGCCAATAGGAGAGGAAATGTCTTCCTAGCTACTAGTATCAAAGTTTTGATGAGTAGTCTCCATGTGTCTCATAGATTCATCTCTCTTCAATGCATACTGGTGTTGTTTGGAGAACTAGTTTTGGAAGTCAATGTACTCATACTTGAACTTTTCATCCACATCTCTCTAATCTTGAGGCCAGTAGTCACTATGATATAATTTTCCCCAAGCTCCCTTCGGGTGATTTTTTATTTTTGAGAAGTATCGGCCCGCACCCCATTTGTTGAAAATTATTAGGCTCTTTTTGCAAAACTTCATCCAATTACTGCCACGTATCCGCCAAGTGCTCTTCGCAAGAATTTTTTCTTCACTTTTCTAATGACTCTTGCCATGCTTCCACGTGTCGACAATTCACACCCTTCAAGCCTTCTTCCCTTCGCTTCCCTATCGAGCCCCTATCACATTCCATGTAGCATCGGTTCGCATACACTTCATAGTGGTCTCACTAGCAACGTCATTTGAAGGGGAGACCTCCATGTGTCTTCACCCCACAAATATTCATTGCAAGGAGGGAGGAATGAACCATAGGCCCCAACCTATTTCCATGTGGATCTTCTGAATACTTCATCGTGCAAGAGAAGCAAACAAGCAACGACCTCACCATGACTGCCACGTGTTCTAACTGTCGTCATGAGTGAGTGACACATGTCGAAACTCTGTTCTACGGGGAACACTACCATCATTCATAGGGATGCATCTAGCTTGAGGGCGACCACGTTCATGGCCCAAATATTTTTCCATTGCAACGACCTGAGAAATCATTGTTGTGTGCATCATTGCTCATGATTAGGTATTTTTTCTATTATTGGCCTGCCAGGTGGTGGGATTTTTCCTTATATATACTGCTTCTTTCATTCGAAAGGGGGGTTCAAAACTTACATAGAAATTTGTGGAAAGACACCAGACCTCTTGTATTATTTTAGCTTATTGTATAAGATTCACAGACTGTGTCATTGTTCGACCTCTTTGTTTCTTGACTATTTGATAGAGCTTTATACTATGCCATCATTGTATTGAGTAATTTATTTTTCGACTTCTACAATTTCAATATAAGATTACTAATTTAGACCATGTCTTTGAATCTTACTTTCAGTAAATGTATGGAAGTTATTTTATATCATTGATTGAGTTATTCAATTTTCCATTTTGATTTTTATAATTCTAGGACATAGAAGATTGTTGAATGACCCTTCAATCATATCTAACAGATAGGTTTATCGTGCCCATATCTATTTCTTGGCGCATTACCTTAGATTATATTTAATCTTACATGTATTTCCTTCTAACCTTTTCAACCCCCCAATTATAGAAGAAGTTAGCTTCTTTAAAAACCTGGAGGTCACTTAGTTTAGCATAATAGGTCCCCCCTTTAACTGAGTTTCTCATAAATGGCTATTACCTTGCCAAATTTCAACATCAACAATTTTATTTTTTTTGGTATGCCCGATGGGACCGCGTAAATGTACCTAAATCAAAAGAGGGTGTATGAGCCATCGACCTGTTACTAGATCTCAAATAGTGAATAACCCTGGCTTGTTAGTGCCTTCGCTAGTAACAACACGAACCTGAACTCGCCCAATGAAATTTTTGATCCCTTCACCAACCATGTTGCAGATTGCAAACAAAAATTATGTGGCTTTGGATGTCAAAAGTCCTCTTGTAGCTCCAATTGCACCTGTCATTTGGGCCCCTATTGCAATCTCTGCTCTAAAAGCTATAACTAAATTTATCAAAGATGGTTAAAGAACATCTGAACATCTGCAAGATGTGGCAGATGTGTGTTTGGTGCACAAAGTTATAGATCAAAATATAGCACTAAGGTTGCTTGTGGCCTCTTTTAGAGGGAGAGAATTAGATTGGTATCGCACTTTGTCGACTAACACTATCGATACTTGGGATCAGCTTAGAGATCCTTTCTATGAAATATTCTCAGATGATGGAGATAGGTCCTCATTATATCATCAGTTGGCAACCATAAAGTGGTTTCCTCATGAAGCCATGACTAACTTTAATGCACGGTTCCATACAACTTGGTAGAAGATCCAAACTACTATCCACTCACCGGTTGAGTTGGAATTCATGTTCTACTTGAATTCCATCAACACTGATATCTTGATGATGATCCAGTCTCCCGGCATAACCACTCTACCGGATGCATACAACGTAGCAGTCAAGGTGGAGAACAATCTGATCGACATTGGGAAGTTGCCACCTCGGCCCATCATGGCCATATTTCTCGAAGTGTCAATTCCCACCTAGGAGATTTCATCTACCAATGTTACCACTCCTCTCCAATCTATGTACACATATCCAAGCGTGCCCCAGAATGTTGCTTCAACATTCGGTTCTTCAAAGGATGAGATGAGCGATATAAAAGAATTGTTGTGAAACCTATCAAATGAAGTAACTACTATCAAGCACAACTAGGTTGCTCCTCCAAGACCATCTTACCAAAATTATCAAAATAGAAGACCCTCCTACCAATAGAACCAATATCAAGGAGGCACACACATGAATCCATAGGCTCAGACGACTAACCAAATAGTGACAGTGCCTACTCTGTTGGGAGCTACTCAACCAAGTTCAAGCAGAGAGCTAACTACAGGGCAGGAGAACCTCACTGAAGATATCAATCCTTGGTGTTTCCCTTGCAACGATGTGCATATGCCTCAAAATTGTCTGCATGGAAATTTGTATTAGAAGGTTACAAAACAACACAACCAAGGTGTGGTGCCAAGTTTGGGGGCTATACATATGCCTCTCCACAAATGGAGAATGTGGTGCTTACCACTCAAATGCAAGGAATGTCCTTGGAGAAATAAAATGACATAGATCTTGATCACACGCTCTTCTCATGGATGGAAGGAGAGGAAGCGGTGTTTACATACGAGGAATCCACATCAGACACCTTGGAAGTGCAGTCTAACTACAACACTCGATCAAAAAGGAGGTTCACGAGTGAATCGGTCACTCCACAGCCTAGAAGCGTCCCCAACCAATCCCCTGGTCCTACCACAATTGCTTTGCAACCACATTTTCACAAGGAGATTGTTATAATCAGGGCCAAAGAACAAAAGCCTTCAAATCCACCACCATTCAATGTGGTGGAACAATTGAAGAAATATTCTACTAACGTATCCCTTTGGGATATCTTAGCTATTCTGGATCAAAATTCATTACTACAAAAGGTCCTTCAGGAGGATGCAGTTGTTCAACCGAAAAAGCAATCACTCAAAGAAAAGGCTTTTGTACCATCACCTCCGGCCAAAGTTCTCACAAATACTGCATAAGGGATCTCTACTGAGGTCAAAGAAGAGAAGCCAGAACCTAAGCCCTTTTTATTGAATCTCATTGTGGGGAAGAACCTGCTACATTATTCCATGATTGACTCTAGTGCTAGCACCACAGTCATGCCCAAGCAAATAGCTGAAGCCTTAGGACTTAGCTATGAACCCTTAAAGAGGGGGGTTATGCAGCTGGATGGGAACAAATTTGAAACTATAGGTGTCATCAAAGACCTCCCCTTGACTTTATGCTCCTCCCCTAGCATCACAGTTTTGCAAGATACTGGGATCATAGATGTTCCTCCCATGTTTGACCTCTGCCTATCCCAAGAATTCACTTCAAAGATAGGCATGTACCTTTCTTTGGACTGGTCACACCTAATCCTCAGGACCAAGCACTGAGCTAAAATGAAGATAATATCAAAAAATCAACATTCATAACATGTAGCAAATGAATCCATGATCAAATTCGAAGCTTCTCATACCTCTTTCACTAAAGAAGAAACTTATGGTATTGAGTTACTTGAGGATGAGAAGGTAACTAGAGACCGAACTGATCAAGAAGAAGTCTTCTTGAGTGAATACATAGATGTTGATCCTTTCAACAACTATCATGCTACCAGATTAGGTACCTATATTATCTATGATGAGGATCAGGAGATCCCAAAGGTAGTAAAAGACCTTGCAACCGATCAAACCTCAGAGCTATGGACATTGCACTTTGATGGTGCAAGGTGCAAGGTTGGTGTTGGTGTCAAGATACAATTAATGTCTCCAACCAACAAAGAGATTCTCAAGTATTTTCTCTTCCAGTTCGCTTGCTCGAACAATGAAGCCGAATATGAAGGCCTTGTGCAAGGTCTAAGCCTCAAAGAGTAGATCGGGACCTCATTGAAGGTTTTGAGGTCTTTAACATTTAGGCTGTTCCTAGGGAGCAAAATTCAACTGCCGATCACATGGTGACAACAAGATATCAGTTTGATCCTACCTTCAACTTCATTAAGAACATACACTTTGTGTGAGTGATTGTCCGACCCTCCATTCCTGATAATGATCAAAGCTAGAAAGTGTTCAAAAGTGATGAACACATCACCTTGTTCATCCAATAATCAAGGGAATTTGCAGATGATTGAAGAAGCGTATGAAGGGAACATCATTCAACTACGGTCCAAAAAAATTTCAAAAGGGTTGGTCACTCTCGAGAATATATTCAACTATGATGATGTGAGGAATGATAAGAGAAATTTTTTGGTAGACCAAGCGGACTACGCGGATCTTGAAGTCAGAGATGGAAGAAAACTAAAAGTTAGAAAAGAAGTTTCATAGCATGACAAGGACAAAATCATGCACTTTTGCAAAAAATATGGAGTCATGGCCTAGTCTTATGATGACCTTAGAGGATATGATCTCGACATCATCCAACACACTATCGAACTAATGGAAGGTGCTAAACCCGTCCGACAAAAGAATAGGCCCATAAATCCAAAGATTGAAGCCCTGATGGCACAAGAGCTAAGAAAATTGATCCAATCTAAGATTGTGTTTCCAATCAAGCACAGTACGTGGGTGTCTAACCTTGTTCTAGTCCGAAAGAAGAATGGAGAAATTCATCTCTATGTTGATTTATGTGACCTAAACTGAGCATCGCTAAAAGATCACTACCCACTGCCTTCCATGGAATCAATCTTCCAGACTGTGGCTGGTTTGAAGATGTTTTCTCTGTTAGATGGCTTTTCAGGTTACAATCATATCCAAGTCAAAGAAGAAGACCAACACAAGACAATGTTCACTACCAAGAGGGGAATATTCGCATATGCTAAAATTTCTTTCGGCCTCTCAAATGCGGGAGCCACTTCTAGCGGGCAATGGATATCACTTTCAAAAAACTGCTCAACAAAGCTATCCATATTTATTTAGATGATTTGAGTATTTTATCCAAGTCTAAAGATGACCATTTTGATCATCCAGAGGTGGTTTTCAAAAAATGCCAAGAGTTCGGGGTATCCTTGAACCTGAAAAAATGTGTCTTCGGAGTATCACAAGGAAAATTATTGGGACATGTAGTGTCCAAAGAAGGAATTACAATTGATCCTGAGAGGGTAAAAGAAATCAGGGAACTTCCTCTTCTAGTCAACAAAAAGGGATTCCAATATTTTCTGGGGAAGGTTAACTTTGTAAGCAAATGTATCTCTAATTTTACAAGAATAATTAAACTAATCACCCTAATGCTGAAAAAGGATCAATTATTCAAATGGACGAAAGACGCAAGAGAAGCCTTCAAGAAGGTTAGGGATGTTATTTCTTCATCTCTTGTACTGGTAAATGCAGACTTCTCGAAGGACTCCATAATGTATTTATTCAGTAGCAAGACAAGCATCACTATTGTTTTGACTCAAAAGGACCATGAAGGAAAGGAAGAAGATCCGATAGTTTTTCACTCTTGGACCTTAAAGGAATATGATATGAACTAAAACTTCGTCGAGAGGCAAGCATTCAAAATTTTAAAGGGACTCAAGAAGTTCCGACATCTTATATCTTGCAATAAGGTGATTGTTTATGTTGCATATTCTAGTGTGCACAAATACACCATGGAAGAAGAAATCACCGAAAAAAGGGCCAATTGGATCACTAAGATCCTTGAATACAACATTGAGGTCAAGCCTACCAAGACCGTTTGAGGATGAGGGCTATGTGAATATTTGGTGCATGATGGGGAGATGGCGGTTGAAGAAGAGCAATTAGAGCTGGTTCTAACAAATAAGTCCAAGCCCAAAAGTTGTTGGCTGGTGGATAGAGTAAGATTTATGCACACTATAAAATATCCATCGAGACTTCCTTGCTAGAAGAGAATATTCTACCAATTGAAAAATAGAAAATATTCACTTATTGAATGGGTCTTCTTCAAGAGGAATTTCAATGGAATTTTTCTATGGTGTGTCACCACGGAGCAAGCAAAGAGAATTCTTGGCACATTCCACAACATTCCTGAAGGCAGACACTTCTCTACAAAGACCACCACCATCAAAATCCTGTGCGTTGGGTGCTTCTGGCCTATGCTATTGAATGATTCCTACTCCATGATAATAGCTTGCAAAGAATACCAATTCTTCGCAGGAAGAAGGAAAATATTTTCAATGCCTCTCAATCTGATAGTAGCGGATGAGCCATTTATGCAATGGGGGCTAGATTTCATCGGAATGATCAATCCCGCCTCTAGTGTCGGTTTGTCACAACCATGGCCTACTTCACGAGATGGACTAAAGCCATGCCCCTGAAAAATGCAACAAAGGAGGAGATTGTGGACTTTCTCAAAGGACTATTAACGAGATTCATCTCGCTGAAGACTATCATTTCAGACAATACCAAGGCTTTCCTAGGCTTGAAGGTATGTCAATTCACAATTGCACATGGCATATTCTTGAAAATGTCATTGAATTACTACTCGCAAGGGAACGACCTAGCCGATTCGACTAACAAAAATTTAGTTTGACTCATTAAAAGGATAGGGTCAGATCATGAGAAAGAGTGGCACAAGAACCTCCATACAACGCGCTGGGTAGATCACATAACTCCCAAGAAAGCCCTCGAAACTATGCCATACGAATTGGTGTATGGGAAGGAGGCATTATTGCCCATCTCTATGGAAATCCCAATGCTATAGCTACTCAAGTCCTTGGAAATTGAAGAAAATGGAACCATGGAGGTTTGGTTGAATGGGTTGGTGGAAGTACAAGAGAAAAGGGAAAAAGCCCTAAATTCATGAATATTTAATTTTTAATATTTTTTAAAGTTGAACTTACTCAAAATTCATAGATTTTATGGTACGTCAACTTTTATCTTATTTTCTATTTTCAATAAAAAATTATACCCTCTTGGAGAGGATTCTCTCCTCTGGTGCATTATTTATTTTTATAAAAAAAAAGATGTTTTAAAATATATTTTGGAATTTAGAATCAATCTCATTTTTTATTATACAAAATTACTTATAATAAAGTTTTTAAAATTCATAATAAAACTCATCAAAATATAAAAAATAATATATTTTTTGGTTCTAGACTCTTGGCTTTACAAAAGGGTATTTTCAAATTTTCATGAAAATACCCCTAATTTGGAGAAATTCAGAATTGAAGTTGATATTTTTTGAATTTTCCCTAAAATTTGGGTTAAGCTACCACATAGGAAATGACATAGTCACATTAAAGAAAAAGTGTTTCGACCAAAATCCTATCAATCGAAAGGGTCTCACTCAAAACCTCACATAAATCCAATTATGATTCAAATTTTCAATAGGAAAATATTTATTTTATAGTTTTGGGGGAAACGCTTTCACTCGAAACTATATGTATCATGTATATGCCACATGGTTTTGAGTGAAACTAATGCATAAGTATTCGATTCCAAAGGCATCATCAACAAAAAATATTTTATTTTACTTTAGTTACTTTTAGTTTCTAGTAGTATTAGTTTTGGTTAGTTGTGTTAGAGTAATAGGTTGTTTACTTGATTAATTTAATCATATTGATTAATTAATTAAGTCACCTTTACTTTATTTCATTTAAGCTAAACTTAGGAATCTTTATTTTTCATTATTAAATTATTCATGTCATCTCATTCATTATGATCTTGACACTTATCATATGCTAATTTAATCCTCATCCTAGGGTTTTCAATTTAGGGCTTTGATCTCGTTTCTTAAGGATTGATCTCTTTGTAATTATTCAGTTTTGGTAAATGTATTTTTGCTTCTTGTTTGTAGAGCACCATTATTGTGTCTCTTGATCTCCTTTGGTCGCAAGTTATTTGCTTGCAAGTGTTCATTGGGATCTGTGAGGTTGGATTATCAACTTCTACATGGTATTAGAGCTCCAGATTTGTAAGCTTCTTGTTCTTTTTTGGTGATATCTTGCCTTGAAGTGGTTTTTCAATGCATCCAGGGTCAAATCAGACCTCTCCATTGAATCCAAAGTTGTCAAAATAGTCAAGATTGACCTTTGTTTTGTCAAATTGGCTTCCATTTTTCATATCTATGAGGGTTTGAAGATTTGGTTTTTTTTCTAGATCCAGACAATACCTATAATTTTGGGGCATTTTGAGCCTAAACAGAGCTCACTATTGTGTCTGCAACGACCAAAAACCCTAAGATCAATTGTCAAATTGTCAAAATCCAAGCAGTGGACCTCTGAGGCAAAAAAAAATGTTTGTATCGCCACGTATGACCGTCTGCACGTAGATCGAGAAAAAACTTCTTACATGCCTTGGTAATTTTTTTTATTTTCTGGATTTATTTTTTGTTAGAAAATTAAAAAATATTGTAAAGGTTTTTTTTTGTTTTTAAAAATTAAAAAAAAAAAGGTTTTAAAAGCCTTTTAAAGGCTTACGTGGGCCTTCGTATGAGGTACTTGCAAGTACCTGCGTACACAGGCCTACAGGCCCCTAAGTACACTGGATAGCGTACTGTCAGCCGATGGTGGCCTTACAACTATCTGGCAGTCTAACAGTACCGCCACCAGTGGTACAAAACCCGTAGGCCACAATTTTTTTAATAATTTTAAAATATATATATATATATATATTAATGTAAATTCATTTTTATTATTTTAAAAAAAAAAAAGCCCAATTGGGAAAATATGGCGATGACCATTTGGCTGTTAATTTTAACCCTATATTTTTGTTGTGATGACCATTTGGACGTCATTTTTGATGCAGTGACTGTGTATTTTTCCCTTTGAGGGCAATTTTATTCTAGAGGCATAACTTTTTCCCATGGTGTCGAAATTGAAAAATGAGATATTGTCGAAAAGAGGACTCAGAGTACTTTACAATGGTGTAGGTATTTCTTGGATATTTTTTGTTAGGTCCCTGTTATTTTTTATTTTATTTTTTCTCGATAAATCACTGCTAAGGAGTAGCACTCTTATATTATTTTCAAAAAAGAGATTACATAGATTTCTTGATTTTTGAGTATCCATAGTCATCAACCTTCACCCATTCATCAAACTCGACACAAACCATATAGAAAAATAGTTTTACACCCCTACCCTACCTTCTCACTTGTTTTACAAGATGGCCATAAAACAAAAATCCAGAGACTAGACTCAAACTATACCCAAACCAAGAAACCAAAGACCAGACTCGGGCCAAAATCATACAAAATAAATATCCATCTAGCTAGCCACCACTAGCCAGGAACCAATCAAGGCACATAGAGAAGATAGTGAGTCCCTGACGCTAGTTAGTCCAGGTAAATAAAGCAATTTGAAGCACCCAAGGCCGAAACAAAGACTTTGAGGATCATCATCACTTTGTTCACATTTGAGTGACCACCATTCTCTTTTAGGTCCAGGGATGCTTTAAGTACCCAACTAAGACCAACAAAATATGAAGCCATCCTTGCCCGTATTTTCTCCCAGACCACCACCTTGTCAAATACTTTAATCATCCCATAAATATTAAGAAGATGAAATTGATTGTCGATGGAAAAATCGACACAACATCTAGATATCTGAACAAGCCTCCACCACCACATCAACAGAGTTTTCCACCCTGAGGATTCCCAACCCACCAATTTATCTAGAAGCACTTAGCCCTAGACTGCATCTTACAGTATTTTGAAAGTTTGGATCCCTCCACACTTATCTTTGTCTCTTGCAGAATACCTATAACTACAGTCAATCTATCCAATAAACACTTACTCAAGCATCATTAGCTAAGGGGTCGTGAGGCTTTTGATAATCCACGTAGTGAGCTTCAAGTCTTCCCAAGGGAGGCCCTGGCTCCCTTGGCTTCAAAGAAATTTTTGAAGCTTGGCAGCTCTAAATCTTCAGCCACCTTCACTCACTTTTGCTTCCTTAACTTTTTGGCTCTCCCTTTTTTAATTTTACCCAAGAGGCTCGCTTCAAACTAGAAAATTATTTCTTCCTCAACAATATCCAATGCATCCTCATCTAAGGCATCCACCTCAGAGGTCATCTCTAAAGGCTCCAACAAATTGGGATGGGCTTCAGCAATGGGAGTCACAAGCCCAACCACGTCTTCAGAGGCTCTCATCTCAGGAACAACCAAACTTTCAGGGGCCATTGGGTCTGCCATAGGTTTTGATACCACATTGTCCAACCCTTGAAACGACACCAAAGCCCTGCCCATAGTCAGGCTCAAATGTAGAGAGTTCAAATTCCATGCCACTCCATTCAAGTTCACTTCCTTCACAATGTACCAACTGTCAGATACTTAGGCCGCCACACCTTCTTCCATTTTGGTATCAGTTTGCAATTGCCAATAAAGTGGTATCTTCTACCACAACACAAAAAAAAATATTTTTTTCTCTTCAACTTTAATTAAGACCAGACTATGTGCACCATCAACACATAACTGAATTTCACTTGGGATCTTACAAATGGCACCAATCTGGATCCTGAGATAGAGATAGGAGTCCCCATCAATGATATCTTCATCCACATTGATCAGAGTACTGAGGGTTCTACCCAGTTTGTCAATGCACTCCTCAACCCAATATTCCAGAGGCAAATTGTAAACATAGACCCAAATAGCCTTATTGTAGGGTTTCAATTTCACTAGATCAAAATTTGGAACCCATTTTTGCATATAGATGGGGTGTCCATCCATTTTCTAGAGGATAGCCTTCAAGATCTTGTCCTTCTCCTTTGAGAATCTAGAGATCGCTACAAAAAACCCCTTTGGGAGAAATTTCACAATCTCCATCAATCTCTAGGAACCAGTTAGCCAGCGACAAATTGCCTCCCATCCAAATCTAGGGACAATTATGCGACAGATAATTGCCATAACAGATAGCATTTTGATGTCCATAATAGCCTCCAAGGATAAATCTATTGTAAGCCAGTCATCGTGAGGCGAAGTGCAGCAGTGGAGCCCCAACTTTCCACCCTCCGACCCATCCTCGCTCGCCTCACAGGATTCTACTAATTCTCACTCGCTGCCATTATGCTCCATCCTGGAAGGAAAATTTTAAATTTAGGTCCCTGTTATTTCCAGTCAAAGTCAGATCTTCTTTTCTAAAGTTTCCTTCATTTTTTTTGGCATAAATTTTGCATATGATGTCGAAAATGGGCAAACAAGATATCATTGGAAATTTGGTTTCGAGCTCTTTGCAGTGGTGCACATGGTTTCTAGATTTATTTTTTGGTTTTTTTCCATAAATCCTTCTTCTTAGTTGTATTCCTTTTTGGACCTTATGGGCTCATATTGCATGTATTTATCATCTATAAACCAGGGATAACTTTAAGAAACCCCCCCTAGCGAATGTGTAAAATCCTAGCGAATCTTTCCTTTTATTTGAAAAAAAATATTAATTTTCCTAGCGAATCTTATGCACAGTATTAAAAAATCTGTAAAATCCTGGTGAATCTTGATGAATAATTGGTAAAAATAATAATCATAGTGGCGAATCCTAGCAAATCTTGGTGAGCTCCTATCACAATACAGGCGGGGTCAAGGGCCAAATCTTCCCCCATTCCTAACAAAATTCAATACCATCAGCCTAACAATGTTTCATCGACGAAACCCCCATCACAATCCTATCGATGGCCTGATGAAAATGGCTCACAACCTAGTATTGGTGTAACAATGGTGCATCGGGGAAACGTTATCTGGCATCCCATTGATAGAACGAAGGACGGCTGCAAGGTCATTCCGCACCCTAATCCACATGTTCCTTTTTAAAGGCTTGTTGAGGCCTGAAATTTGTTTTGGGCCACACGATTAGATTTAATCATGTGGCCCAAAAAAAATTTCAGGCCTCAACAAGCCTTTTAAAAGGCACATGTGTATTAGGGCTCGGAATCAACCTACAACCATTCGATTAAAAAGCTAATCTATGGCAATAGATAAAAGAAAATATTCCTCAAATTAAATAGTAATTTATTATTAGTGGCGATATTGCCCCAAAATTAATCGGAGGAATATAATATTACTGGAGAATATAATTAAAAATTTTAGTTACTATATAAAATACTGGCGAATCCGTTTTGATGATGCATCGTTTACATGGTGAATTAATCAAGACAAAATTATTTTTTCGTAAAAACCTGGCGATTTAGTGTTCGTTTCAGCTTGTACTATTAGCCATTTTTGGAGCTCTTGATTTCTATTATTAGCCAATTGGTGAATATTCGCCACTGAAGTTTTCCCTGCTATAAACACACTAAGATAAAGTGCCTTAGCTTTGTATGTGTAGTATTGGGATTCATGCACATCACTCTGTGCCTTGTTGTACTTCCACTATGATATAAAGTGCCATGGGGGTTGATGTTTGTCTTTGTTTTGCCTTCATACCTTTCTCATGTGTGTGTGCCTTGGTTTGTGCACCCTTTATATCTGCTTGTACTTCCATATCTGCACATTCAAATGTTCTTGGTTCTTCTTCCTGCACTTCTTTTTGGCATTCAGTTTCATTGTACCTGTCATGACTCTCCCTTGTCAGCATTATGGGGGGTTTCTACTGTTGGTGATATTGCTTGGACTTGGTTTCGTTGGAGTGAGCTATGTATATAGTATTTTTTCCTATATACTTTTAGATGCATTGCACATCATTGGCTGGTTATTTGCATTTCAGTGAGATGGATCACTTACTATATGGATACTCTTGCATTCCTATTTTCATCATTCAACAGTCATTCTATGATAGTGTTTGCATCTTCTTCATGCTTCAGTGGTGTTCTTCATGTTCATCCTGTGTTCCAATCTTTTGGGGCAATTTCTTCTTGATTGGAGGCTTCTTTGTCCTTCACTCTTGTTTGGAGGCTTCTTAGTCCTTCACTTGTATTTCTCTCTTTTGGAGAGGAGTTTTCCCACAAGGTTTTCTCCTTTTCTCCTGTTGTGAGAGATCTTTTAAATTTGTACATGAGTACCTCATCAAGCCTTGTTGTCAGGACCCATCTTTTCTTTCATGCATCTGTCCTTAGTGTTTTAGCTTCTCCCTAAGTTCATCTTAAGGGGGGGTGTTAGAGTAATAGGTTGTTTACTTGATTAATTAATAAAGTCACCTTTACTTTATTTCACTTAAGCTAAACTTAGGAATCTTTATTTTGCATTATTAAATTAGTCATGTTGTCTTATTCATTATGATCTTGACACTTGTCACATGTTAATTTAATCCTCATCCTAGGGTTTTCACTTTAGGGTTTCAATCTCCTTTATTAAGGATTGACCTCTTTGTAATTATTCAATTATGGTAAATGAATTTTTGCTTCATGTTTGCAGAGCACCATTCTTATGTCTCTTGATCTCCTTTGGTGATAGGTTATTTGCTTGCAGGTGTTCATTGGGATTTGTGAGGTTGGATTATCAACTTCTACAAGTTGCATATGAGGATTTTTTAAAATAATTTGGGTAATCTATGATGTTACCTAGTAGAAGATTCAAATGGGTACTTACAACTCAAATTTGGTGAAGTTTTGATATAAATTAGGAAAATAATGGCTTTACGATTTTTTAACCTATTACCAAGCTTTTGCAGGGAATTGCTATTAAAATAGACTATTTTAATTATTTTTTATGAACATGTCTGCATGACTAGTTCCAATGGGTTTTTGCACATTTGCGAGAAATTCCTTGTTTACCAACCTTACGAGTTTTTGGTCTACATCCAACCTTTCAAAACTTTAGTGTTAAAATGGATAGGTTTTTCCTCTTGTGACCAATTCAAATGAACTCATCTACATTTGTGAGAAACTCATGGCCATTCAACCTTGTAGGAATTTCACATCTTACTAGCTTTGCGGGTAACTTGTGGCCAAGTGGACTTGTAAGTAAAGTCAAGTGAATTGTACTTCTTCCATTTAAAGAATTGGTTTAGATGAATAGTTTCATTGATGATGTTAGCATGACACTATTTGACCTCAAGGGAATGATGATGTCATCTTATACAAATTGTGGAATTTTACTAACCAACTAAACCTGAAGCAATATTTCTTGTTTGAACTTTCCAATGGCGAGATTTGTACTTGCAACTATATTTGTGGGTTTTTTTCTTGCTACTGCACTATAGAGACTCCTAAACTATTACTGCACTTCAACGTTTTGCTATGAACTAGTGGTTGTAATAACCAAGCTCAAATCTGATTTGACTTCCAAACCACTAATGAATAAAATGAATATTGATGCACTTATTTCACAATTTTTGGGGGGAAGTTGTAGAAGGATGATATAGAAACACAATTTTATTGTACTCCTATATAGATTTCTGCTACCAGACATTAGATTTTTGAATTCAATTATTTTATAAACATGAATTTCGTATTGAATAAACGTGTTTGGTTGTGTGATTAGTTTGTTCAATAGAATTCTCCAATCTTGTCTGCATTGGATGGTATCAGAAAAAGGTTTTCTTGTTGGGAGGTGTTGAAAATTGTAAGAGTTAAAATGGTAGGTATCCTTGAGTCTTTGAAGATTTGTTATAGGTTGTGATGATTCTTGAAATTACAAAGAGTTGAGAGGAATGTGGAAATCATTAGGATGTTAAGTTCAGGGGAAACCAATAGAGTTCAAAAATAGGATTATTGAAGATTCCCCCAAGAAGATGAAACCATAGGATGGAGGATATGTTTGAGTAGTTTTGAATTTAAATGCAAAATTAATTGAGGATATTATTTGTAGATTTGAGAAGAAACCTGAAGAATTTTGAATATTATGTTAGAGAAGAAGAAAGTGAAGTAGATTAATGAGATAGAGACAATGAATAGTCGATAGATGATGGCGAAGAATGATTCTTAAATTCCATTGCGAAAATTAGTAAAGGTAACTAAATGGATGTCCCTAATTTTTCAAACACATTAAATCCCGATGAATTGATTGATTGGATAGGTGAGCTAAAGGAATACTTTGACTTGGAGGAGATTAGATATCCATAGAGGGCGAAACTAGCACTGACCAAACTCAAGGGACAAGTTGCATTATGGTGGAAGGAACTGCAAAGAGGAAGGGTTGAAAATAATGATCCAAGGAAAATAAGGTGGAGTCAAATGGTGGATAGATTGAAGGAAAATTTCATCCTTGGAGGTTATGGATTGGAGTTATATAGGAAGATGCAAAATATAAAGCAAAAGGACATGAGTGTGAAGGAGTATATAGAAGAATTCTATAAGATGGTGATTAGATCGAGACAACACCAGATGGATAAGGAGAAGGTGGTCAGGTATATGAATGGGTTGAGATTTAATATCCAAGATGAGATGGCATGTTGAATATATCCATGGTTGAAGAGACTTACCACTATACATTGAAGGAAAAATAAAATATGTTGAGGCAACTAAATAATTCTAAAAGTAGAGGAATATTTGCAACAAATAAAGGAAAACAAGTCTATGAGGAAGAAACTGAGCCTAAGTGGAGTAGAGAAGCTGGACAAGGCACAAAATGGAAGGTGTATTTTGTAGGGGGTGTGGTATAAACAATAGGGTTTTTTGGGAAAATATATTTAGTGTGGAGAAGTTGGTCATAAGGCCTTTGAGTGTCCAAAAGTACAAGAGAGCAACAAGAAATCACTTAGCACAATAGGATGAGGAGAGTGTGGCTTCACTAAAAGATGAAGAGCTAGAAGAAGGTGAGTATCTTATGTTAAGAACAATGTTGGTGAAATCAAATGGAGAAGACGATGGACCATCTTCAAAGAAGGTGTATTTTTTAAACTACGTGTAAATGTAAAGATAAGTGTTGTAAGGTGATTGTAGATGGTGGTAGTACAAACAACCTATATTTTGAAGAAATGGTAGAAAATTTAGGTTTGAAGAGGCGTAAACACCCAAGCCCATATGAATTTTCTTGGTTACATTGGGAACATGAGTTGGTAGTTAATGAGAAATGCCTTGCTAATTTTTATATTGGGTCTTATAGGGGAAAAGTGTTATGTGATATAATGTTAATGAAATCATATCATGTGTTAGATAAGGAAGCTATTTATGAGGATAGAAGGAATTTATAAACCTTCATGAAGGATGGGAAGAAGTATGTAAAATGAACTAGTCCTGTAGTTTGCTACAATAAAAAAAATATTATGAACGAGGTTAGAGGAGTTGAGAACAACTCCATAAAGATGCCTGAGGAGCATTGACAAATGGAAAGGGCGAACAAAATACTAGTTTTATGCAGCAACAACGTAAAGATGAGTGGAACACTAGAAATGATACAAATTGTTACTAGGGGAGAAAAGACCTAGAGAATACATGTCCCGAGATATAGTTGAGAAGTTATAGATTTTCTTATGAAGGCCATGATTTAGCCTTATAGAGTAGGACAAGTAGAGGTGATTTATGTGTTGAGGATAAAGAGGAAGAGCACAAGGGAAGAAATGGTAAAGTCCAAGGGGACAAAGAGCAGATGTGGATCAAGGACAAAATTGGGATTACCATCCATGCATTTTCAAATGTTCTTGAGTTTTCAAGACCATGAAACATTTCATTTACCAATTGTATATGATGCAAGAACATCCAAGTCCATAGGAAATCATGCATCAACCAAAAATATTTCCTTTTAATTCAGTTGATTTTGGTTTCTAGTGGAGTTAGTTTGGTTAGTTTCTTAGGAGGATTTTTAGAAATAATTTGCTTGATATATGATTTCACCTAGTAGAAGAGCCAAATGGGTACTCACGGTTCAAATTTGGTGAAATTCTAATAAAAATTGAGCAAGTTATGGCTTTGTGGGTTTTTAACCTACTATTGAACTTTTACATAAAATTGTTATTCAATTGAAACCATTGTAACCATTTTTGATGAATTTGTCTACACAACTAGTTATGATTGGTTTTTCCATGTTTATGAGAAATTCCTTGCTTACCAACCTTGTAGGTTCTTGGTCTACATCCAACCTTGTGAAACTTTGGTGTTGAACCAAATATGTTTTTCCCCTTGTGGCCAATTCAGATGAACTCATTTGTATTTGAAATAAACTTGAGGCCATCTAACCTTTCATGAATTTCACATCTTAATGTCTTTGCGAGTAACTTGCAGCCAAGTGGAGTTTTTAATAAAGTCAAGTGAACCAAATTTCTTCCATTTGAAGAACTAATTTAGATGAATAGTTTTTCCAATGACATCAGTATGACGCTAGTTGACCTAAGTGAGATGATGATGTCACCTTGTATAAATTGTAAATTTTTACTAACCAAATGAACCTAAAGCAAGATTTCTTGTTTGAACTAGCTAATTGTAGGCGTTTCACTTACAATTGCATTTGCAGGTTTTAGACTCACTACTACATTTTGTGGACTCTCAACCTACTATTGTACTCAAATTTTTGCAAAAATTTGGTGGTTGTAACAACTAAGATTGAATCTGATTCCACTTCCAAATCACCAATGGATAAATGAAGATCAATACACACATTTTATCATTTTTGGGGGAAGTTGTAGAAGAGCGATAGAGATAAAAAAATTGATTGTACTCATATGTAGAATTTTGCAACCAAAAATTAGTATTTGAATTCAATTATTTTGTAAACATTAATTTTTGTATTGAATAAATTTATCTAGCTATGTGATTAGGCTATTTGATAGAATTCCCCAATCTTGACTACATCATTAATTATTTCACTCAAAATTATTCTATTGGAAAAAAATGTGACACAACTTTGTGCTTTTACCATTTAGGAAGGAAGTTAGAGTGTGGGAGGAAACACATACCCAAAGTTCCAAGTCCTTAGAGAGTATCGAAGTTCGTAAAGAAACCAAAGGCATGACCATGCAAGGAATGGGAGGTAGAAATAAAAATAGAAAAATAACCATAAGCTCCAATCCAAACTTTCTATTAGGACTTGAGGTCCAAAAGGGAAGCACGAAGAGCTTTACAGGGGCAAAGGAGAGGTCTAAAATGGGAACCCAGAGGAACCAAGGAACTAGGGATAACTTTCAATGTCCTTGAAACCTTTGAAAATTGAAAAGCTTATAAATACCCAAGGAAAGGCTAAATAGTTGGGCAATGACAATAAAGCATCCCATTAACACTTTTTACTAGGGATTCTAAATAGCACCATTTTAAATGAACACCCTTTAACAATATTTAAATATAGGGTTCACAACTACAGATTTCTTAGATCAATTATCAATGGTGGGTGAGATAGCATCAAATGCACATCATGAGGGTACAGTAAAGAGAAATGGGAGACATTAAAATAGGGTTCCAACAACATGAATCCATAGCACATTGGATGATATTGACAAGAGAGAACTAGCTACTAACAAATGAATTATTGAGTAATAAAAGATCTTTTATGACCTTAAGTGAAATTTCACCAAATATTGTTCACTTACTAGTATCTTATGTTCATCTTTTTTTCATGATATCCTATATGGGCTTTGATGTGTTACGGTCGTCATCTTTAGCTTATTCACCATTTCCTCAAAAACTAGATTGTTTGAACTACCACTATCAATGATAACTTTTCAACACTTACCTTCTAATTTATATTTTGTTTTGAACAAAATCTTCCTTTGTGTTGGTTCCTCAAGTGTTTCTATCTACAAAAAATCTCTCCTCACTACTAATGACTCACCATTCTTAGGTTTTCCTACTAAACTTGGTGATCCAATAGGTTCTTCAACTGCATCCTTCCACCAAATAGCAACATCTCCTTTCAACTTGGTTTTTTCAATCCTTACTCTTTCTAGATCTTCAATTTCTTCATACTCAAAATATTCTTCCATATAATTTATCTAATTAATCAACTTCTCAACATTCAAATCACTCACATAGTTATAAATCTCAATTATAGGTCTACCACCTATCTTGGAAATAGATTTTAATATTTTGATATGATTTGATTCTTCTTATTCATTTGAATATGTAACTTGAGCTCCTATTTCATCACAAACACTCTCATCATCATGTATATGGTTTAGACCTTTTTTTCCCATCTTTTTCTACAACACTTGATTGAATCTTCATTTTCATCATCATGCTTAGTATTTATTCCATCCTTTTAGCAATATTGGTCATACCAGACATCCTTCTCTGTGACATCTTTCCTTGGATCTAGTACAACTACCTCATGTTAGTGATTTGGCTACAAGGTTGCAACTGCCTCACAATCAACATTTTTTTGACAAACACTTGAAAATGCCTCAAGTCAACAACCAGATCACCTTGGATCTATTGGAATACCCTCCTAATGAATCAAAAACTCACTTTGATACCACTTGATGCTGTCATGGATGGATAGTCTAGAGAAAGGACTATTTGATCATTTATCTTAGATTCAACACAACAAAATTAACATGGAGTAATAAGCAACTTCTCATTGATCATAAAATGCTTACAATTGGCTCATTATAATATCACATGTAGATTACATAAAATGGCTCACAAGTCACCATAGGCTTATTACAATCTTACATGTGAAGATATGGAAATTGCAATCACTCTACTATCCTAATATTATCCTCTTAAGACTAGTTATTGATTAGATTTTTCTATTATCTGCTCTTCAGATGAATTCTATATGTGATTATATATCAACTCTAAGCTTTAGAAATGATCCAAATTGGCTACAAGGTGTTTTAAATCTCAATGTCTAGTGTAACATATGGGTTATCCAAAATCCATTAGCGAAGCATTAGGTGTTGAAGAAACTTGGTGTGGTTCTAATTGAAGGTTCCTCTAGTCCCAATGCTTCCTTGAGGTATGTTGGGATGAACACTACAATGCAAAAAAAGGTTCTATAAATTTTACTTGATGAATTGTATGCAAATTTTTTTGAGCTATGCTATTATAACAATGATAATTTTATGTGCATTTGATACAAAACTCCATAGATTTAGATATGATGTTTGTGAGCTATTATAGAACTCTAGTTATTTGTTGCAATACACAATAATTTTATGCAATGAAATGAATTAGGTTTCTATAGGATGCACCTACATCATATAATAAGTTATGACAAAGTCAATCTTGATAAAAATTATGAGTTGTTGAGAAAACAAGCCCATTTTATTCTTTCATAGACAATAATAATATTCTATAGAATAAATATGGATTTAATGAAACTCATCTAGTTAGGGTGAAAATTTGAGGGAGAAAAGAGCAAAGCTTGAGAGTTAATTCTTTGTCAATGATTTTGTAAGACATGTTCAACAAATTGATTGACTGCTAATTATAAATTTCTTTAGGATTACTATATTTAGGCATGAACTTAAACATTTATTTTATTAATTATATTCCTCAAATATTTGGAGTGAAATAATTTTGTATAAACATTATAAAGGTCATCCCCCACAATATCCTAAAAATATTTATAAAATTCATAAGGTAATTTGTCCAACCCAAAAGCCTTGTCATTAGCCTTTATGAAGACAACTTCCTTCAAGTCTTCTTTGGAAATAAGTTGGTCACATAAAATACATTGGGAATTAAACACCTGGCATGGGATCTATTGACATTTCATGCCCCCCTTTGATGACCCATCATTGATATTCGATATGAGAAATCTTACATGGGCCATCTGGCATGTTTTCTCCTTGAAGTTTCCTAAATTAGCTAAGTCCCATATTTTTGAGTTTTCGGGTTTTCGCTTACTTGATTACCTTGCATACTTTCTCCATCGCTCTTTCTCCTTCTTCTCTTCCTTTCCTTTTTTCTTCTAAGTGTTTCAAGTTTCGACCTTTGGCCTTACCCTTACCCCTTACCAATCCCTCTCCTCTTCCATTTTCATCTTTCTCCTATCAGCCTTTGGGTGTCAGCCTTCACTCTTACATCTTACCTCTTACCTTTGGAGGTAAGAGGTAAGTCTTTCCTCTGATTCCTAAAAAGTTGGATTTTTGGGCTTTCGATCATTGATTCCTTTGGAATGTTGAATGGACCATTATTTTGGTCTCTATGATATTCATTCTCTCTTTGATTAGCTTCTTCAGAATGTCAAAGGGACCATTCCTTTGGTCCCACCGATATTCGGTTGTCTCACTGATGGTTTCTTTTCAAAATTCAACTAAGTGTTGAATTCTTTGAGCTTTAGGGGTAATGCTTCTCCCTTACCCCAAATTTTTGAGGTAAGCTTTGCCTCTTACCCCCGACATTTCCTCTCTTTTTTGTGATTTTGCTTCTTCTCTTTCTTCCAAGCATGAGGTAATCTATAAGGTCAACACTCAACTCTCGACCGCTCGATCGTTGACGTCTAAAAATGTGCTCTTTTCGAGGATCTAGACCATTTAATGTATACAAAGGTGATTTTTCAAGCTCAATTCCCCAACCTTTCTACATTTTGGCATGTTTTTCTAGGCAACATTTTTAATGCTTGATTTGACTTTTGAGCAGCATGTCTTGGTTCCTAGGCTTCAAGGATGACATTAATTGCTCCCCTCACCTTCTGCAAGTGGATTTCATGGACACCCATGCCCATTTATTTATATTTTTTGACTTTCCTAATATATCCATGCCCTAATCATGATTTTCACGTAGGGCTCCATTCTTTCACACCATAGGATCCATTGCTAACCTTGGTTATGGTTAGAGTTTAGTTTGTGTTTCTCAGTTATTCCTAATCTATAATGGAAAAGAATGTATTCATTTTAAGGGTTATTCCTCTAGCTCCTCTAGGGTTTTCTTTGGAAGACTTACATTTTTGCATCCTTGTTATTGTAAAGATTGGCTTTTTAGCCTCTACATCAATGAAATGGATCAAGCTTTCCATTTCTCAGCTCTTTTGTGTTTGAGTAAGTTATTACCTTCATGTTTGAGTGTTTGTTTTCATTTTTATGTATACATGTTTGAGTTAAACTTATTTGAATTCTTTTTTTTGAGAAACCTTCCTCTCCTTCCAGTGCCTTGTCAAACCCTAACCTTTTTGTATCCCTTTGAAATTCAACCAAACAAATAATTGTGAAAGTCCCCCTAGCCCTCTGCAACGATGAACTGTGCAATATTGGTCAAGAAGAAACAACCTTTCCATCTTGGTGTATCACCTCTATTTCCCTTTTATGTTCTCCTTCTTTGCTTTTCCTTGTGAATTGTTAGTCGTAGGTTTTCATGTATTGGGTTGGACCAACACATTGCACTAGGATTAAAAAGGAAGTCATCCTTCTCTAGTTCTATCTCATTCATGCAAGGTCCCACACCTTGAGGTCATTTCCATTATTTCATTGGAATTCTAAGCTTCATGCTTAGTAGGGTGCAATTTCATGTGACAACAATTTTTGGCATGCTTGGTGGGACTACTTCTTTCCATTGAAAAATCTAGTGTTTTCTTCAACTCATTTTTCCTTTGGAGGAATAGCATAAAACACCATGGAGACTCCATTCAAAATCAGTTAGTTCAAGCAACCTAGTTCCATTTCATGCCATGAAGAAGTGGTGTGCTCTTCAACATTTCATCCTTTTGAGGCATTTTTTCAAGCATCTAACGACTTTGAAAGATACATCTTTGGGTGACTCTTTTGGTATGTACCCAAAATCTTTGGTTGGGTAGTCCTTTGTTTTCTTTTCAAATTTTCAAAGCATTTTCCATGAATAAAAATTTCATATTATAATTAAAACCATATGTATACCCCACCATTTCATGATAATACTAGCTTTGAACCTCCCAATCGGCCATATCACGCTAGTTATGCCTCCCATTTCATTCCACCAAACTTTGTTGTTGTGGGTTTCCAATGTTTTCAAAATTCTAACCACCCACCCCACCCTGCTCAAGCTTCTTGGATGCCTACACATTCCTATCAGCAACCCCAAGAGGCCCCTTGCTCTTCATTTTAGCCCCAAAATGAGAGTGAACTCATGTCCATGGTGCAGGATCTCTTTAGGAAAATTATTGAGCTTAAGGAGCAACAAGAATTTTACCTACAATAGGAGGAGTGGGCTAATCAGGCCTATCAGGGGAAATAGTGTTGTTTCCCACAACATGATGAATCTTCCCATCAAGTTCATTATTCACAACAACAAATTTTAGACACTCAATGGAGGTATGAGCAGCAATTAGAGGCAAAAATAAGGTAGAAACAAGAGGAGTATACAAAAAATGATGTTGCTACTAGGCAAGACCAAATCCGTCTTGCCCTTGCACTAGCACAAGTGCCCAAGACTCGAGAAACCCCTTGTGTGCCTAGTTTCAAACAAGTACCTCCACCAGTTTAAAAATAGCTTGCTAAGGAGGAGGTAAGAAAACATAAGTTTGTGAGCTTCAAGAAGCCTCACAAGCCTCTTGAAATTCCAATTAACCTCCTTTTGTTTTAGAGCAACCTATTGTGCAAGAGGTTTGCAAGGAAAAAAAAGTTTCAAGAATCCCAATCAACCCCTTGAAACTCATATTGAACCTCTTATGCCATCAAGCATATCTTCTATGTTGGAGATCCTAGGTTTTGCGACCCTCCATTCCTTGTAAGAACCTATTCTTGAGGAGGTTGTTTTTGTGGAGCCTTCATGTACTCAAAACAATGAGTTTCTTGGTTTGTTGCAAGAAAAGAATGAATATGAAATTGTGTTGCAACAACAAGACATTAAAAAGGTAGAGAAATATGATATAGTAGAGGAATCAAT
The DNA here is from genome assembly GCA_007115665.2 of Sequoiadendron giganteum. NCBI lineage: Eukaryota > Viridiplantae > Streptophyta > Pinopsida > Cupressales > Cupressaceae > Sequoiadendron > Sequoiadendron giganteum. The sequence continues at coordinate 422,416 of CM021104.1, forward strand.
CCTCTCATTTGATGTCCTCCCTTGTTTTTTTGAAGATGAGGAGGATAGATCACACATACCTACATTAGCTAAAGCCTTCAAGTAGCTTGGTCTTGGCTTGGTGGATGAAGACAACTCCATGGTTTTGGAGCAGCAACAACATACATGTTTATCCCCTACTATGGTGGATGAAGATCCCCAATCTATTGAGGTTTGTAGTTCTAAGGTGGAGTACCTCTTTTTGGATGTTATAGAAACCTTTTGTTTGTGGGTAGCAGCATAAGAGTAAGGAAACAACATAGGATGTGGCAACCATTACATTCCAAGAGTCTTAATTTGTTGCAGCTAATTGCCAAGAAAGAATTAATGCATAGAGGTCATATGAAGAATTTAGTTCTTCACTTGAAGTGTCTCAAGAGTTAGAGGTATGTGTTGATAAAGTATGTTGGTTTTTTGTTGTCCTTAAATGTAGAATTATTGAATATGAGGTCTTCATTCAAGATGAATATGTGACCTTTGGAATTAGGGATAATGTGAATGAGTTAGAGTGCTTCACATTGAACCAACACACTGAAAAATCCACCTTTGAGCAGCTACACATTTTTGGGGAGAGTGATTCCCTTGTTGCTCAAATTGATATTATGCCTAAGCTTCTAAGCTTTTCTTTTGAGATGCATGAAGAAGAGATTCCTTGTGCAAATTAAAAAATCAGATTTGGCATATTTTGCATCACCACGTGAGCTGGAAGCATTCTCCTTTTATTTTACCTCATGCATTAAGGAGGTCAACGATGGTGAAATTGGCCTACCCTTTTGTGAGGTGAGTTCTCTTCCCTCTACAAAAGGTTTACTCTTGGATGTTGACCTATCTGAGACAGCAGTGTTAGATAAATCTAACACTTGCATCATATGGTTTCCTTGAAATGGAAAAATTTATAGTGAATCAATCCTTCACCTTACAAGAATTTTGTGTAGTTACATGCATGTTGGCAATAGTTTTCAGTGGTTGCAGTTGGGTGAGGTCTATAACTATGGTTTGAGGGAGATCAACTCCTTCAAAAGGTTCATCTTTGAAAGAGGCAAGATTCCATTCTTTTCTTTCTATTAGTTTGTGTACATATTGTAAATATCTTGCTTCCCATGAAGTGCATTTGCACACCCTACATTCTCCTTAAGGGAATGTATGCTCTTAGCTTTCATTCTTTTCTCCAAGTGTAGTTGCACATGTTTTGTTTTTATTTGAGGAGGCCCAACTATTAAGTTTTCCCCTTCATGACTTCATGCCCAATGGACTGATAAGGCCCATTGGTTCTATGATTAGTAGGCAATCATCCTGTAAAAGTCAGTATTAATGTTGACATTTCATGCCCCCCTTTGATGACCCATCACTAATATCCGATATGAGAAATCCTACATGTGCCATCTTGCATGTTTTCTCCTTGAAGTTTCCTAAATTGGTTGTCCCAGATTTTCAAGTTTTTGAGATATCGCTTACTTTCTTACCTTGCATGCTTTCTCCATCACTCTTTCTCCTTCTTCTCTTTCTTCCCCTTTTTCTTCTAAGTGTTTAAGGTGTTGGCCTTCGGCCTTACCGTTTACCCCTTACCAATCCCTCGCCTCTTCCATTTTCACCTTTCTCCTACCAGCCTTTGGGTGTCGTTCTTCACTCTTGCATCTTACCTCTTAATTTTGGAGGTAAGAGGTAAGTCTTCCATCTAATTCTTGAATAGTTTTATTTTTTGGCTTTTGGTCATCGATTCCTTTGGAATGTCGAAGGGACCATTATTTTGGTCTCTATGATATTCGTTCTCTCCTTGATGAGCTTCTTCAAAATGTCGAAGGGACCATCCCTTTGGTCTTTCTGATATTTGGTTATCTCTCTGATGTTTTTTTTTAGAATTCAACTATGTCAAATGCTTTGAGCTTCAGGGGTAATGCTTCTCCCTTACCCTCGATTTTCAGAGGTAAGGTTTCTCTCTTACCCCTAACATTTCCTCTCTTCTTCACAGTTTCGCTCCTTCTCCTTCTTCCAAGCATATAGTAAGCTATAAGGCTGACACCCGACTCCCAATCGCCGATGTCCAACAATGTGCTCTTTTCAGGGGTCTAGACCATTTAATGTATGCAAAGGTGATTTTTTAGGCCGAACACCCCAACCTTCCTACATTTTGGTGTGTTTTTTTGGGTGACATTTTTAATGCTTGATTCAACTTTTAAGCAACTTGTCTTTGTTCTTGGGCTTCAAGGACAACATTAATTTCTCCCTCACCTTCTGCAAGTGGATTTCATGGGTGCCCGTGCCCATTTATTTCTCTTTGTTTACTTTCCTAACAGATCCATGCCCTAATCACAATTTTCATGGGGGGATCCATTCTTTCACACCACAGGCTCCATTACTAACCCTAGTTAGGGTTAGGGTTCAATTTTTGTTTCTCAATTATGATTGATCTATAAAGTTAAAAAATCTATTTATTTTAAGGGTTCTTCCTCTGGCTCCTCTAGGGTTTTTCTTTGGCAGACTTGCATTTTTGCATCCTTTTTATTGTAAAGATTGGTTTTTTGCCTTTACATCAATGGAATAGATTAATATTTCCTTTTCTCAACTCTTTTATGTATGAGAAAGTTATTACCTTCATGTCTGAGTGTTTATTTGCATTTTTATGTATACATGTTTGAGTTAAAATTGTTTACAACTGTTGTTTTGAGAAACCTTGCTTTCCTTCCAACACCTTGTCAAACCCTAACCTTCTTGTATCCCTCTAAAATTAGACCAAACAAAGAGTTTTGAAAGTCCCCTTTCCCCTCTTCAATGATGTACTATGCAATTTTGGTCAGGAAGAAACAACCTTTCCACCTTGGTGTACCACCTCCATTTCCCTTTCATGTTCCCCTTCTCCCCTTTTCCTTGTGAATTGTTAGTGGTAGGTTTTCATGTGTTGGGTTGACCAACACATTGCACTGGGATTGAAAAAGGAAGCTGACCTTCTCCAGAGATTCAACCTCATTCACGTAATGTCCCACACCTCAAGGTCATTTCCATTGTGTCATTGGAATGTTGAGCTTCGTGCTTAACATGGTGCAATTTCATGTGACAACAGGACCACTTTGAGGCATTACCATAAAGCAAGCAACCTATCAGGAGTATACTCTTAGACAACAAATACTTGCTCATAGTGTTGGACAAAATCTTGAAGAATGTTAGGAATCTATTTCAATATACGTTTTCCTTCATGAATTTGTTTGTTGGGTTAGAGAAATGGTAGGCATACAAATCCTATAATTTTTTTTGGAAATTTTTCACCAATCCTGAGATAGTATTAAAGCCTACCTTTAATTTGAGACCCCTACACAAATTATTGTTTACAACCTACTTCTGCTGGTGGAGTTGAACCGCATGAAATTAAGTGGAAAAATGAAACATTTGTGCCTTTGGAGTGGCAGTGGCTCAATGGAGGTCCAAGGTGGTAGTTTTGTGTGAGTGATGACTGAAGTGGGCTAATTTTTGCCCATAAATATAAAGGAAGAAAGTATTATAAGTAATGACAATTCCACTAAGATATATAGTTAGTCTCATGCATGGGACAAGCCTCTAAATTCTAAACACATTGAATGTGATATGAAGTGGCCTTGTCGTTGAGAATTGATGTTTTAAGGAAAAATCAAGTATTTATGGCCTTGGGCTTGGTAAATTTTCATGAAATATGAAACCATATTAGGAAGTGGTCTAAAAGGAAAATATCATACAAAGGCTCCACTAACAAGGAATAGTAGCTATAAAAAGAGAAAAAATATTAGGTAACATCATAGAATGACAGTTTGTTGAGCCCAACTCAAAAATTAATCCATGTATACCATGTCATATGATATTGACATCAACCAATATTGTGATAAAAAGCCCCATTTTATTGTGCACAAAAAACTAGTCTTCTCTTTCGCTAGTTATCTAGTATATGGGCATGACCTCACATTTATCATAAGTCATCTCAATCATTTTGAAATATTTGCATAGAAACAAAGTGGAAGTTGACAATGAATTGGCAATCCATCTCTAGAGGAAAGATCTCTCAATCACATTATTTGAAGCATAAATGTATTAATAACCAAAAATGAATGATTATTAATGTAAAAAAAAACCCATAGTGCTCAATTAGTCGGGTCACAACCTTTGTCAAATAAATGTGGATTTCATGTAGGAGGCAAAAATGTGACAACCCCACCTTAACCCACTTCATGATGACTACAAAAAACATGGTTGGAAGGCCAAATAACAATAGCATGTAATTATTGTCACTTGGAAATGCACCCTACTAAACAAGGAGTTCAACTTTCAGTGATACAATGGAAATAGCCTCTAGGTATGGGACCCTTTCAATTGAGGCTAAGTCTCTGGAGAAGGTCGACTTCCTTTCTAAACTAGGTGCAGAAGAGGATTGGTCTAACCCAACCTCAATAAAGTCTAAACTAATGACTTGCATGGAAAAAGGGAGAAGGATAAAATGCATAATATGTAATGGAAAGGTGATGCACCAAATTTATAGTGTTTCTTCATTCTTTTGATTGCATAGAGCATCAATAAAATCACCATAAGGGCTCACACAAATATCTATTTTTACCAATCTTATGGGGGAAACATGGAGGCTAGGGTTTGAAATATTTCAAAAGGGATGAAAGTTATCCACAATTGATGCCTACAATGGATTAACACAATTATATAACCAATAAAACTGATGAAATCTCATGCATGCAAGGAGGTATCAAGTAATTATATTAATACAGAGGCATAAGCCAATTTTACAATTACAAAAATGCTAAAATAGCATAAGTCCACTAGAGAAAATCTAGAGAAGAACCCTTCAAAAAGATAAAAATATTGCCTTTATAGTGTAGACATAACTCTGAATTGAAATAAAAAACCTAACCCTAACCTAACTAGGGTTTGTAGGAAGATGAACTCTGATCATACTTCAACATCTAGATTGTCCTGAAAACTAAGTGACAACCTAGCCATAAAGGCTCTGACATCTTGAGCACATCCCAAAATGACGACTCTCATGAATGCAGGCAAGCAGCACTCGCAAAATCTACAAAAAAATATGAGAAAACATACCTTGATAGGATATATTAGCCTCTACAACATATCAGGGAGTAATGGTGTTTCCCAAGCAATGAATCCAGAGTTGGAAAGGTGTGAAAAATTGATCTAGGGTGGATCAAATTCGATCAGGCAGTTGATAACGTCGCTAAACAACAACTTTTGCATTCCTTTCCTGCAAACTAAAACAACCGACTGTTAATGTTTGAATGTTGATAGTCAAATTAAACATGGATGGTCAAGATACAGTCCTCAATAAAACTTTAAAACATGGTCATTGATTGCTAGAAGGTTCATGATCAACGACTATCACATTGCCATAACACATTGTGCCTTCCTTCCATCATTCAAGACACATAACCACGATGCACTAAGCCCACATGTTGAACTAATACTGCCTATGGAATATTCCCTCATGATCCCATCGTATATCATGAAAATGATCCCTATTTGACAACATGGAATCGTGATGCAAAGAATACATGTGATAGTCGTCAATTTTTATCTTTACATTTGAGTCGTTGGAGTCCTCATCTCTACCCCAAAGAGCATTTCACATTAATATAGCACTATTTTATTCACAACTGCTATGTGAATGACCCACATGATGCAATCAAACTTTTCCATCTATTATCTTGGACACTTGTTAGCACATCACACCGACGTAACCTCAAATTGGGCCAATCATACCGCTCATCACATATCACAGATATGTCTTGCGTATTTTGGTATACAATCATGATGCACTAAGTGCATGAGATAACCATTGGATCACCTTCCCTTTACCCTCCACCATTGATTTTTGGAACATCACACATTGTAGAAAAGACCCCACCGATGCAAGTGAAAACTGCGTTGCGAAGAACTTGTGTGATGTTTGTTAGATCACTCCCTTTAAATTTGAATCATTGATTAGTCCTCATCGCATATCATAAAAAGACTCTAGAATTCATAAGAAACAAATGTGATGTATTGAACCTATGCGATGACTATTAATTTCCATCTTTTATCTTGAGTTGTTGATCTATGACCATTGCATATTGCACAAAGGGAACCAATGAATGAAGAGCAAAATGTGATGCAATGGGAAACCACCACATGGTGCAAGTTGAGTAGAGGAAAAAAATATTAAGTGGAATCATTAGCACGTGATGAGGAGGTTGTTTTGAAAAGGGGACCTCGCTTAGGCACTTGGATGAAAATAATATTTCACAAGGAAAAGGTATAACATAGGTCGGCAAGAGAAACATATTTAGACGTGCAGGCTCAAACAATAGAATGGAACCAGGGGGACAATAAACTGATGGATACCTAGACATAAGTCATAACTTGAATGACTAGGAACTTTCTAGAGAAATTCAATAGATAAATATAACAAATTATACACTTAGAATAAGGGTTTAGGGTTTAAGCACATGAGGGTTTTTGGAAGGCATAAACTTGCAAAACAAAAACCCTAATTTGATACAATTGAGGAATTTCAAAGCCTCAAAGACCCTAAAACATCAAAACAGACATGGATTTCAATAGGATGCACATATATGATCCCTTTGATCGGATATAAATGAAGGGCATCCAATGGTGTCATAAAAAATGGCAATAATAACACAAAAACAAACAACCAAAAACTTTAAACTCTTGTAAGTAGAGAATATTTATACTTGAGAATTGCATACAAACATCATGAATTAAGTATTTTTGTGGGAGGTTTGTTATATCATGAACATTCTAGAAGAAATATAATTAATAAATGAGTGTCAAGAGGTATATCCTTGTTATTTATTTCATCCAAAGTGGAATATTTGTTCTACAAACTTATTTTATGGGCATCAAAAATTCCTATTTGGAAGGGAAGAGGTATCTACTACCGGTTGGGTAGCACAAATTCTCCTTCCTCCATTCTCCTAGGTGAGTTGTGAGAGCTCCTTTGATGAGAAATATATAGGTTCTATTAACAATTGTTGAGAAATTCAATCTCTATCCAAAAATGACTTCTATAGACACATAAAAATGACCTAGGCCTGCAAGCACTATTTTACCACTTTTTGTCCTAGCATAATTATGACATTTTAATTATGTTTCTAACCCGCCTTCAACTATTAGTTAAATAATGCATAATTATTTAATTAATTCATGTCTTTTTATTCTTCATGATTATTAAATAAATAGATCTTATTTATTTATTTAATGTGTCACTTATTATCTAAAGTCTACTCATAATTAAATAAAGTTCTCAATTTATTTAATTAATCTTTGTCATCAATGTCCTCTTGATTATTAAATAAATATATTTTAATCTATTTATTCAATGTGTCACTAATTCCCAAATCTTCTTTTAATTAAATAGATTTATTAATTTATTTAATTAAATCAATTACCTCTTCTAAATTAAATAATTATTCCTAATTATTTAATTATCTTATTTCCCATTTCCCTCTTTTTAAATAAAACAATTTATTTAAAAAGGCTTCACATGGTTAACTGCTTCTTCTTTTATTAAATAATCTTAAATCAATTATTTACTATGTCACTAAATCTATATTTTGAATTAATTTTAATTCAAATAGCAATACTCTTCTACAAATCAAGTAATTACTAAAATTACTGATTTTCTAAATTTCATCTTCTTGTTCAAATCTTATCTTCTTGATTTTACTAATTTTCATCTCACTGTCACGTTTATTCTTGATCCTTGATTTAATTTCTTAAATTAAATCTTGCCCACTCATTTGATAATTTTACCCTAACCCTAATTGAGAGTTGCGATTTTGAATCTTGACCATTGATTCTAGGGCATTTCTCAATCTCTCATCTCGTTCGTCCATTCAAAATTACATTTTCTATAAAATGTCAATTTTGTCCTCATTTTCAACAATCTTGAATCTCGTAATCTTGAATCTTGAGCTTCTTAATTTCATTTTGCTTAATCTCTCTTGCATTCTAGGCTTGGAATTTTAATTGTTTGTATTTAGAATTAGATTTCTATTGCATTAGCATATAGTACAAATCCTTCAAAACTTTGCTTAGGGCTAGCATAGTAAAGTTTTCTCATCATAAATCTAAGGGCACACTCATCATCACATCAAGCTAGAAGGTCCAATGGAAGTCAGCCATGGAGAATGAAGGATTGGGTGAGATCTCTCTTGTTCATTCCTTTATTTTATTTTCCTATGCATTTCATTGACATTGTGGGTTTATTTCTATTACATTTATATATTGTATGATGATAATCTAATTTGAGTCTATGTAGAAAAATCCTCAATCACATTGGTGAACCCGACATTTTCTTTATTACGTTTTGCAGGTACAGGTATATAGAACGATGCAATTGATAGACTATGCGATGCATCCGATTTTGCGAGTGACGCAATCGCTCTATCGCGACTCATTTGTCGGCCCGAGTGATGCAACTGACCTGTTGAAACGCATTTTCTAGCATCAGAAATGAAAACTCCATCTCAAGCCGCATCGAGCGGCATATGCTTTGTTACGATGCAAGTGACTAGTAAGAAAAAAAAATCCAGTTTTATATTTTTTGCAGTTTCTTCCTATTTTTTGCTTCTAGATTAGAGTTTTTTTTAGGATACTAATCTTTCTGTGATAGCGTGTGTCAAGTTGGAGTCTCACAAAATTTTCTTGATTGTTTATTTAATTTAATGTCACAACTTGCATTTCACTCATAAATAAAATGAACAATCATGCAAGTGCAGAAGATTAAAAAGAATAATCATTTTTCTTTTCTCATGGGTTTAAAATTAACTGTAGTTAGCTCACACTACAAATGGTTAAAATGAACCCCATGCTTGACAACACTACAAATAGTTAAAATGAACCATTGTTTTTTTTTTTGTTGATTTAGTTAGCTATCACAACAACACACTTCAATTTGGGCATTAATGTGCTCTCTCTTTGTTTTTTAACAAATATTGATTGAACTATGAATATGTTGGCTCACTTTTGTTAGCCTTAGACATTGGGCCTGCTTTGGTGGGAAAAATTACTCACCCCACAGTGACTCAAACCGGTAATGTGCTAAAGCCAAGCGACGCCCAACTGGTATACAAATTTTAATGTTAAGGAAAGCTTAGCATTACAGAACTTCCTGCAGACCAACAATTGACTCCCCAGTACCCTTGTGGTGCATCAAAACCTATAGAGCACAAATTTTGTAGACTGGGATGATAATGCCTCTCACGTGGCCTTCTTAACAAGTGCCTGAAATAAAACCTTTGTTTTAGTAACCAGAAACCTTCTATTCTTTGGTGCAGGAACGGTCATTGCCAAGGCACCCACACCTACGCAGTTCTTAGTAGAGATGATCAATCTGCCATGGGAGTTTCATGGAGATTGGAAGCTTGGTTTCCCTAAGAAGTGAGTGCACTATAAGGGGGATCCCATGGGGCCAAGCTTCTGAATTCATCCACTAAGGATATGCGATTGGAGTAAAATTTGTGTGGATCCATAAGAATACTGTCCTTGCAGCCCTAGGATTTTTGTAAATGTCTTCGATGTGGTTGATTTTTATTTTTTACAACACCATGTGTTTGCCAACTATTTTCAGAAAACTTCAACAACTAAAAATCAAACTTGCCAAAATCTAAAACAAACTAGTAAAACTGCTGAAACTTTTTTTCCAAAATTGCTTCTTGCGACGCAATCACCCTGTCAAAATGCATTTGCTTAATTTTGAGCCGCAATCGCTCTGTTGAGCCACATTCACAACCCCTTACACCACAATTTCCATATCACACCACATTAGCTTTCTCATACACCGCAATCGCTCTGTCAAGCCACATTTGATTGATATCGAGCCGCATTCACCATTTTGAGTCACACTTGCCAGTTAAAACACCGTCATCGCCTTCCTAAGATGCATATGCTCTGTCATAACACATTTTTTGCGACGCATTTTTCAGTCTTCAAAAATATATTCTCACTGTCAAAACTGAGGTCCAAACTTGTCTTTTCCAGATTCTATCAAGTCTTTCTCTACTATTTTTGTCAAACCAGACGCAAAATTGGTAAATTTCCCTCATCATTGCATTATAGATAGCATTCTTAAGGTCACCATAGGATTCCATTTGCATTTCATTAGTTGCATTGTTAAAATCTACCATCTCCTTAGACACTCATTTTGCAGATTTTAGAAGTGGATTCCTTACCATCCATTGTCAAACCTTTGCATTCACTAGTAGGTTATCATTGGACTCAATCACCTTTAAATCTTTTAGTCAATATCTTTTGTGAATTATTTCCCACTCAATAGTCTAGTGTGAAAATTTCACTTTGTCCTCTTTCAGTCCTTTTTATAGTCCATTGATTTTCCAAACCTAAAGCATTGCCAAAACTTTGTATGGTCAAGTGTTCATCTCCTTAGATTTACCAATAGTGAGTGCATATTAGGCTTCTTTTAGTTTGCATACCATTAGTCTCCTCATTTTAGTGTCATACCATTTGCATTCATGAACCTTTAGTCTCCTTTTGGTCTCATTTGCATTTCATAACATTCCTAAATTCCAAAACCCAAAAACATAGTGTGTCATATTTAGGTCATTTTCCCTCATCACCCCAAAGTTGAGTAAAACTTTTTATGGTTGAAACTAGATTACAGAGAAAGAAAAGACTCATGGCTTCTTTCGGTCAAGACACCAACTTTCTCGGTTTCACCAATGACATGAATTCATTCCCTAATGACATGAACAATCTTTCTAATGACATGGGAAACTCTATTATCAATCCTTTCAGTGAGATGTCCATTCCACCCTCTTCACACAATCCTTTTGAACAATTTGTCCGCAAAGACCAAAATGGGGAAGTCTTTGAAGAAGACTTACAAGCTTCTACCCAAAACCTAGAAGTGGCCTCTTTTGTGGAAGAATTGGTCTTAAATGACTTAGCCAGATACCTAGCTATGCTCCTTGACCAAGGGGCTAGGCTACCAAAATCATTTGATCTCAACACTCTTAGAGCAACATCTCCCGACCCCCAATCACACAATCCTTCCATGGGAGCTTCTTCACAAAATATCATCAACACCATCAATGCTACCTCCCTTGGTCATACTACCACCACAACCAATGCATCAAGCAACACAAAATCTATTATGGGATCATCTACCCAAACCAACACCACATCACAACCCATCCCCCAACAAACATCCACTATTCCTTCACAAACAATTGGATCAACAATGCGTGCAACCACCCCAAACCTCTTTGGAACTTCATCTAGTTCCATGGGTACATCACCAAACCTGTTATTAGGTTCCTCAAATGATATGGAAACAACCTCATCAAACCCTTTTGGGAGAAATAAACAAAGAGTTGTCATTCAAGGCACCCAACCTAACTCCTCATAGGTTAATACCAGCATTCCTTTGAGGCAAAACATCAACATTCATCAAGGACATAATTACCTATTTGGGAAAGGCAATCAAGGCACCCAACCTTCCACTCCATTTGGCTATCAATATGCTCAAAGTCAACAAGGCCCCCAAATTCAATCCAACATGGAAAGATCTCATATCCCTGCCTGTGCTTCTCAAGTTCATACACAGCAACACATCCCTCATCAAAACACTCATTTCCAACAACCGCAAAATCAGAACACTCATTTTTCTCACCAACAACCAATTCCAAACCAACACATCTCATCACAACAGGTAGGCACTCAATCCATACCTATCACCAACATGTGTGATGCTACCAACAACCCAATTGTAGAAACACTCACACTCAAACTTGTTGCTCTTCAAACACAAGTGGAGACCTTGCAACAATCCAATCAAAATTCTTACATGTCACATGACTTATGTCCTTATCCATTTGACACAACCTTGTATATGCCACCCTTTCCTCATGGATATGTGGTACCATATTTTCCTAAATACAAAGACAAAACAAACCCCATTGAACACATAAGAGAATTCACTACCAGTTGCATGGACATTGCATATGAACAAACCTATCTCATGAGACATGTCTCTAGAAGTCTTGCAGGCCATACACTAGAATGGTTCTCGCTATTGCCTAAAGGAATCAAAACATGGGATGAACTAGCAAACAAGTTTGTTGAAAACTACGTCTATAAAATTGACACGGATATTGCCATTGCCTCCTTATGCAGACTTACCCAAGAGGATGCAGGAGATACTTTTATCCCATTCTTTCAAAGATGGAGAACCTTAGCAAGCAGATGTCTGGTAGAAATACCCAAAAAGGAGAAATTCACCATGTTTGTACAAAAACTCCTAGGACTGCTAAGGTATGCCTTACAAGTCCATTGTTGCACCACCTTTGTTGATCTTGTTGAAAAGGGTGTTCAACTTGAGAAAGCCTTGATCTCCAAAGGTGAATTAAAATATGGTGGCAAAACCATCAACGCCACCACAAACAATAACCCAAGTAACTCCAATGGCAAAAACAAATATTGGGTTAAGAATAAACACATCACAAATGACGGTGTGGTCGATGCAAAAACCATTAATGCAACAGGTCATGTACTAACCATTAAAGGATTTCAAAATCAAAATGCACATGTGACTACACTAACACCAAATGCCAATGTTGTTCAAAATAATCCTACTCAATCTAATCAAAGGCAGTTGCATCAACCACGAAAATTTCAAAAATGAACACACACCCCCTTGGGTGAGCCCATCAAAATTCTCTTAAAGAAACTTATCCAAAATAGTGTCGTAACATTGGAAGAACTTGAACCGTATGACCTTGGTCAATTCAAGCCATCATGGTGGGATGAAAATGCATTTTGTGATTACCACTGTGTCAAAGGGCACAAAACTTCCTCTTGTCGCTAGTTGTGAAACCTTGTGCAAGAATTTATTTAAAACCATACCATTGAGTTAGGAGGTCAACCGTTTGCATCTAATGCAGATCATACAATCCACAAGAACCCACTATAGGATCATGGTTCTGGAAAAACCTCCTCATCTGGCACGAAGAATACCAATAATCAAGCCAATCACATATTCTTGCATTCAATTATTCTGGTGGAACCATCATCAAAAACTTACGAGTTGTTGATGAAGACCAGTGTGTCAATACTATTACCATTAAAAAGGCCCCAGAATGCAACGTCACAACATGTAAAGGCAAGGTCACCATCCCAGGTCCCTCTATACGTCAACCTAAAATCACCATACCTGGTTCATCTACGAGACAGTCAAACCCTAAGCCAGAGTTCAACCTTATTGAGCAATTGAATAAAACACCCTCTCAAATATCCATTCTTGAATTGCTCTGCATCTCACCCACACATAAGGCCATTTTGGATAAAGTCCTGCAGGAGTCTTTCATCCCAACCAACATTGATGTCAACAATTTTGAAACTATGGTCAGATATCTGACTTCGCCTCACCACATTACCTTTTCAGATAGTGATTATTCCTCACCAAAACCATCTCATAATGATGCTCTTCATATCAAGGTTTTTGTCCACAAACATAAGATTAGACGAGTTTTATTAGATGGCGAAGCATGATTGAACATCCGCTCTTTAAAATTGGTTAAAGCTCTTGGATTCTCTTATGCATGTGTGGATGCTACCAAGAGCATTGTCATCAAGGCGTATGATGATGAAGAACATGCTTCTAAAGGCGTCATTACAATTCCAATCCATGTGGGACCAGTTATTATAGATACTACATGCCAAGTCTTGGATCATGACATACATTACAATATCTTACTTGGTCGCCCTTGGATTCATGCCCTAAAGGCCATTCCTTCCACATACCACCAGTGCCTGAAGTTCCCTTTTGATGGTACTAAAATTACTATCCCAGGAGATCCTGATCCATTTCAATACTGTACCAACGTGAGAGCCACTGCTAAGCACCAGGTACCCATCAATCGAGAAGCCTCGGGTTCCACCTCTTCAAAATATATTGACCCATCTACACTCACCAAATCATCCATTCCATCAACTTCCACCACACCATCCTCCTCGGCCTCCATTCCAAGCAAAGACCTTCAGATCTAGGACCTTGGCTATGGAGAGTTCAAATTTAATACGGCTTACTATATCACCACAATACCTAATCTGCCTCAAGTCTATGGTAGACCATGTTTTGCAGTCGAACCTAAAACAACTTTCAAGGTTCCACCAAAAAGAGTATTCACACTATGGGGGGATATGGGTAATGAATTCATTATCGACATAGCCAACTAGATCTACAAAGACCTAGAAGAATTACCTCCACTACTAGTGCGTCTCTATTGAAAAGGATATGACATATGCAAAGCATGGGGTTTTGATGACACAAGTGGTCTTGGAAAAGCCAACAATGGAAGGAGAGAACCTATAATTATTTATGCAAGACCAAGATACATAGGGCTAGGGTTTGACCAACTCGGAACTGATGGTCAACGTACCTATGAACTTTCAAGTGAGGACGTAACGGCTCCAAAAAGTGTCGAGACATGCAAAGAATCCCTTACCGAAACTGATTCTAATGAATGGGAATGGGGATATGAGAAAACCCTGAGTAATTATGATATTGACAAACTATTCCTGGACCCTGGCCAGCTCCCCTTTGAAGAAAGATTATGATAAGAATACAACATTGATCCTATTGACTGACATTCTAAAAATAAGGAATGGGTAAGCATTCCTTGGAATCCAGAGGCACATAAATTATCCTCAGCAACATTTGAAATGTCTCGCCCCATTCTCGAGCCTACCCATGAACCTGACCTATCTAAACCTACCATCCATACCTCTAAAATTTCATCCAATAGTCATGATGCTGATACTTTTGTGCCCTATTATGACTATGAATTGAACTCATTTGAATCTGAATATGGTCCATCCATTGCATCTGACACGGAATTTGAAACTGATAACCTTGCCTTCACACTTGAGGCTTCAATTTGTATGCTTTTCACATCTTCCCCATCCTTTACCAACACTGATGATGGGATTTCCCTTGTATACCCACAACTCATTGAATGGGACCAACAAGCACCACCAGTTATGGATATCTTTCAAAATGATGAGGCAATAGCATAATTCATGGGGCTCCGAGAAGGCATACCATGGGGTGATCACAAAGCGAGCTTTTCCATCGACCTAGATTGTGCAACTTACTTCGGGGAGACTGTGCAATCCTCCAGTCGCAAAAATACAAAGAATAAAACAAAAAAAGAAATGTCTTTAGGTGAAAATCGCAAGGCACCTTCTGACAGCAAAATTTTAAAAATAAAGGACGTATCTGAAGGTGAAAACCTCTTTGAGGCGCCTGAGGATGGAGGATTGGACTTTCTCCCTGTAACACAAGAAAAATCGGCAATGCTAATCAAAGACACCATTGAAGTTAACATAGCCACATCGGAGAATCCCAAAATGGTTCTCTTAGTTGCATCCTAAATAGAAGAAGAAAAACCTGAGTTTCAACAATTTTTCACAGAAAGGAAAGTTAACTTCACATGGTCATATGCTGACATGCCAAGCTTAGATCCAGAATTGGTGTTGCATCATCTTCCATTAATCCCAAATATCAAACCAGTCAAACAAAAACTATGGAAAATGCATCCACAAATTGCACTCCTTGTGAAGGCGGAACTAAAGAAGTTACTGGATGCTGGATTCATAAGATCAATAGACTATGTTGACGAGATATCCAATATTGTCCCATGTCACAAAGCCAAACGGAAAAATCCGTATTTGCACGAATTTCAAAGATTTGAATAAGGCTTGTCCAAAAGATGATTTCCCATTACCAAATATAGACATGATTGTTGATCTCACCGCAGGGTACAAGATGTTGTCTCTCATGGATGGTTTCTCGGGCTATAACCAAATCCGCATTGCACCTGAGGATCAACATTCACCTGCCCATGGGGAATATACTATTGGAATGTCATGCCATTCAGCTTAAAGAATGCAGGCACTACATACCAAAGAGCCATGAAAATAATATTTCATGACATGATGCATATACTAATGGAAGATTATGTGGATGACCTCTTGGCCAAATATTTGACACGGAAAGATCATCTTAGGGTCCTGGACAAAAATTTTAGATGGCTAGAGGATTACAAGGTTTGTTTGAACCCAAAAAAATGTGTCTTTGGGGTCACTTCAGGAAAACTATTGGACTACATAGTTCCATGACAAGGCATTGAGGTTGATCCCGCAAAAGTGAAAGAAATAATAGACATGCCTCCACCAAAAGGAATTAGTGAGCTGAGAAAACTTTAGGGAAGACTACAGTCCATTTGACGCTTCATTGCATAGTTGGCAGATAGATGTCAACCATTTCAGTACCTATTACGCAAAATTATCCCCTTTGTATGGACAGACAAATGCCAAACAACCTTCGAACAAATCAAAGAATATATATTGACACCACCTATCCTAATGCCGCCAATTGAAGGAAAGTCATTGATCTTGTAATCACAACCATAACACTAACTCATTTGACCCCAATTTCTGATGAAACCCTCCGACGAAAGCTATATAATCAGATGTATCGTCGGGCACTTGTGCGAATTTTCATTTTTTTTTAATTTTTACCCCGACGTTCGTCAAAATTTCGACGAACCATTTTTTCCGTCTACGTTTCGACGAAGATCTTTCGCTGAGATTGTGACAAACCCACAAAGTTAAATTGTGGCGAGCATAAATTGAAATGAGCTCGACTATTTATTGCGAGAGTGTTTTGCTCAACGATTTTCTTAAGGAAAATCAAAAGAAACTCAAGAAGATATCGCCAGGTTGAGGGTAGTCATTGTCTTTTTCCAGAATTCATTTGTGAAGTCAGATTTGTACTTCCAGGTTTGAAAATCATATTTTAAAGCAACATCTCATCAGATTTCATTTTTAGTCTTGTGCATTTTTAGAATTTTATTTCCAAATTTTAGACCTGGCTTCACAAATTCTTTATAAGGGAATTTTTTATAATTGATGGAAAATTCTTGATGGATTTGGACAAAGATTATATTTGCAAGGTTTCAATTTTAACCCTAATGATCAATTTGCAATAGATTTGGGAGCCATAGCTAGATAATATCAAAGGTGTTGGTTGTTTTTTTACTATAACAAATTTTATCTTCTAGACACATAGCATATAAAATCTCAAATAATACTGCCTTCCAATACCATCAATCTATATTCTAACCCAATACTACTTATCAAATCCTTATATGAACATAGTCACATATAACCTCACTCAAGCATTTTAATTAATTCCTTGAATTAAAGCCAAAATGAGAATTACACACACCATAATAGTGAGATGAACAGAATAACCCTTGATCATTTTATTCAAGATAATAATATATTCATACAATGGAGATACATGACCTTGAAATGAGTAATTTTCATTTAGATGCTAGTACTGTCTTGAAAATTAAGTACCCATGAAACTAAAACCTACAACAGAATGACACCAAACCTAAGAATAGTATCTTCACTATAATATCAGGCTCTTTACAAATTCACTCTGCAACTTCAGTTAGACTTGACTTAAAGATATCTAACTTGCTAACCCATATTTCTAGTCCTGAAATCCTTCTTATAGGGAAAATGAAGGAGCAACAAGCATCGGACCAAAAATACACCTGTCACTGGTCACTTGGATTGCCTTATGACATTTCAAAAATTGGTTACAACAACTGAGTCTCTGGAGAATCTTCTTGTTCATCCCATCCACTGGAGAATAACTGTTGCATTTTCCAAACTTTGAAAAATTGCACCAAAACTGCCACCAAGACATAGCCAAAATTTGTTATAACCATAACCGCTAAGCTGTTAACTGAGGCATTTTTTCAAACAGTTCATTGTCTTGTCTATGCTATTGCTTACTATTATGCTTTGATAGATTTTTTGCAAGCATCCATAGCTTGTTCCAAAAGCACTTGTTTTAGGCTTTTAGCCATAGTAGCAAGGCAGTGAACTGTTTGATAAAATGCTTTGGTAGATATATATGTATGAAAAATGTTGTACCATAGACAAGGTGGTGAATTTTTGGAAAAGATGCCTCAAAGAAATGTGTTCTCATGGTGATGGAATGCCATGACAATCCATGTCCATAGGCATTCATCATGGCATTCCATCACCATGAGACCACATTTATTTGAGGCATTTTTTCAAACAGTTCACTGCCTTGTCTATGCTATTGCTTACTATTATGCTTTGATAGATTTTTTCCAGGCATCCATAGCTTGTTTGAAAGCACCTCTTTTTAGGCTTTAAGCCATAGCTGCAAGGCAGTGAACTGTTTGATAAAATGCTTTGGTAGACATGTATGAAAATTTCAAAGCATATACAAGGCAATGAACTATTCGAAAAAATACCTCAAAGAAATGTGGTCTCATGGAATGCCATGACAAGCTATTGCAATTGGCAGCTGCTCCTAGTTATTAGTTATGCAATGTGAAGTAATTGCATAATTGCTTAGGTTGACTTTGTAAAAAACTATATTGTAATTGAAATTTTGTCATCTATCAGCATCTAGTTATTAGTTATGCAATATGAAGTAATGCTTTGAGTTTGAAAGATGTGCAATGCAAAGAATATAATCAGTGATATGAATATAAATTTCAAAAATGTATTTTCTACAATTCATTAGTTAAACTCTTTATTTTTTTTGCTCTATATCTCTATGCTATGGAAATCGCTTTCAATTTTAAAAAAAAAGTTTTTATCTCTTGTTCTACAATTTTTTATGTTTTTTTTTAAATCTGATTTTTTCATGATTTTTAAAAAAAATCTTATACTTTTTGTTTGCCGATTTTTTCCCCAAAAGATTTTTACTACTATGATCCATACTACTCATCAGCATGTCATAATCTGATTCATCACAAATCAATTTGATTTTTGCATTGATGATTTCATTTACCCTGTCCTGCCATTGCTGCAGCGATCTAACATTTCCTTGGGCATCTACAATATTTGGTAAAGATGCGTCACTCGAGTCATCAAAACTCTTTACCAACTCTTTAATCCTCCTGCTGAAATCATCAGGTAAGGCCTGGAAACCTTGCAGTGACTTCACAAAGTCTTGAGTAGGCCTTAATTGTTGAGGCCTATTAGCTGCATTTTGAGAATTTCATTTCCTGATTTTGCTGTGCAAGTTCAATATTCTGATTTTAGGAGTCTAACAGTTGGAAATCATAGTAAAATTAGAATTTAATAATTTCTGGAATTAGCATTTGAAAGTGTTTTTGGGGTCATTAACTTCAGAATATCTTCTCTTTTGCAGGGGTGGTTGCATGCCGAATTTTTTTGGTGTAAAATATCATAATTATTATATTTTGTTACCTGTGTATGATTAAAAATTATTGGAGTGTGAGTTTGATATTTTTTGAAAATCTAAATATTCAAGCTTGGTAAAGAAAAATCATGTCAGATAATATTAGTCCAAAACAAAATGAAGAGACAGTTGCTAGATTGTGGGCTATATTGAAAAGAAAGGGTGATGGGAAATGTTATTATCCTTGCAATAATTGCAAGGGCTTAAAGATGAGAAGACTTTTAATCACAATAGCTGAGAAACATTGTAGGTAGCATGGTCACGTTGAAGGGGGGCATGATTATCGTCCATTGGTAAGTTGTTCATTATATGTGTTTACATTGATTGAATTTGTAAATGTTTATATTGTTTTAACATTTGATATATATATATAAAATCACTTGATCATGATCATGGTTTATTTGTGTCTATCATTATTATAAAGGTGGGGTGCCCTAGGGCACACGATATAAATTATCATGGCACGGAGAATGTGGTTTTTCAAGCGGAGGAACATGGAGCTGTGAATATCGAAGATGAAGTTAATGATCCTATGGAAGAAGATGATCATGCACCAGAAAACACAATTGAAGATGATGGTACAAATACATTGATCCATGACACATGTAGTGGCACATCTGATCATGTTGATCGAGATGACTTTGATGATGTTCATGATTTACCTGTACTCGAGAAGGCATACGAGCCCCTTTATGAAGGCTCCCAAATAACTCTTCTCTTTGTTGTATTGTTGCTGGTGTACTTGAAGGTTATGAATGGTTTATCCAACATAGCAATCTCACAGATGTTAAGGTATGTCATGTATGTCATCTTTTTTCATCTATTTTAATTGTTGTTAGTTCATCATTAGTAAATAAAGGATGCAATATGTACCATTTATATTCTTTATATTAAGAAATTATTTTTTGTTGTAGATTGATTGGTGAATTTTTGTTACCCCCATTAAATATTTTACCTCACTCATACCGAGATTTATCTGGCATTATGAAAGATATTGGAATGGAGTATCAAGCAATAGATGCATGTCCCAATGATCATATTATATATCATAAACAACATGAATTTTCAACAGAATGCCCAGAATTTCATATCAGTAGATATCGAACAGATCAACTAACAAAAAAGGTGTCTCGCAAGGTTCTTCGTTATATTCCCATTATTCCACGTATGCAACAATTTTTTAGGTGTGAAAGCTTAGCGCAATTTATGGATTACCATGCACGTAATAGAAGTGGAGATGAGATTCTTCGAATGCCTACGGATGGTTCTGCATTTAGGGACATGGAGGAAAAATGGCCACACTTTAAAGAAGAACCTCGTAATCTTAGGCTTTCATTGGCAGCGGACAGTGTCTATCCATTTGGAGAGCTGAGATCTATTTACTCGGTGTGGCCTATTTTTGTTATCAACAATAACATTCCTCCATGGATGTCAATAAAGAGGGAGCACATAATGTTGGCAATGATTGTTCCAGGTATTTGCTTACATCAATTTTCTTTAACGTAGTAGCATCTCATTTGTCTTATTTTTTGCATAATGACTTATATGTTTTTTCATTTAATAGTCATGTACGTGAATTTATATATATTGCAGTAAAATGGGTATAATAATTATGTAATGTTTATGTTCATTCAACTAGGTAAGTACTAAGTTAAAGATATGAATGTATATATTGAGCCTCTTATCGACGAGTTACTAAAGTTATGGAATGGCGTCACTATGTATGACATATCTAGACCAATAGGATAGACAATTTCAATTCCATGCAATGCTTGTATGGACAATTCATGATGCCCCAGGGCTAACACATTTTTCTGGTATGTTATAACGTTCAACTGCATGACTTTAACGATATTTAATTTTATGAAGTAGATATCATGCATTTTTTAAAATAATCTATTCATTATATATAATTATAAAAATTGACATATTTAATCCAATTATATATGATTTGCAGGTCTTCAAACAAAGGGAAAATTTGCATATCCAATTTGTGGTCCAAAGATGAAATCTCGTCGTTCAACAAGTTTAGGAAAGTAGGTGTTTGATGAGTATAGGCACTTCCTCCACAGAAATCATAAGTATTGAACTACTGAAAAACATCTTTTCAATGGGAAAGAAGAGACTACATCAAAACCATGAAGAATGACACCTCGCTTATGGAAGTTGGAATATAATAGAATTAATTGTCAAGGTTATACATCGGATCAAATTGTTTATCTATCATTTATGATATGTTTTGAATTTATATTTTTATATTGTGTTGTGTTTACCCATGCTATAATTGACAATGATTGTCGTTGTTAATTTGTTTAACTTATATGCTTCATGAAGGTCGTCAAGGCATTAATGGTCGGCTTCCATAGGGACTGAAAAGTTATCATAGACAATTTAGTAGGTTGCCCTACTATGAGCAGCTACAAATTGTGCATTTGTTTGATACAATGCATATCGGAAAGAATATGACAGAAACGTTATGGAAAATATTGGATGGAAGGCATGACAAAGAAAAAATTGTCAAAATTTGTAGTGACATTCAGGAAGCTAGTCATGCAATAAAAAATGTCATTCAATTAAATAGCGATGGAGACCAAATTAATATAAGTGCCCTTCCTTGGTTATTAACGGAGCAGCAAAGCAATGCTATAAAACAAGTCATACAAAAAATTTGATTTCCCACAAGATTTGCTGCGAACATAAACAATATCATAACAAAGAAAGGTGAATTTGGGTCAGGGATGAAAATGCATGATTGGCATACCTTCATTAAGGTAATTATTTTGGTATATTATATATATATTTGTATACTGCATGTACTTTTCAGTGTATTATGTTTACTACTTTTGGAAAAATATTAATGAAAATATCATTTTATAATTGTTGCAGTACGTTCTACCTCTATCTCTCCCAGACAACTTCGACAACAATGTCAATAAAGTTATATATGATCTTGGAAAATACATGAGGTAAGTAGTGATATTTGTTCAATTCATTGTATATTTTTATTAAATCTCATTAATATATTTGTGCCTTGAATCACTTGTAGATGGTTGTCATCTAAAGCAATCCATAAAGAAGATATAAATTATTGGAAGAGAAGAATTCCTCGTCTAATGTGTGAAATGCAAAAGTGTCTACCTTTGACATTTTTCAATGAACAAGAACACTATCTCATACACCAAGTTGAGGAGATTGAATTGTGTGGACCTATACACACAAAGTCAATGTGGATGGTTGAGAGGCACTTGAAATTTTTGAAGTCTTTGGTTAGACAAAGAGCACATCCTGGGGGTTCTATGGTGGAGGGATACATGGTATACCAGACCATGGTGTACATTACTGAATATCTTCCTAAGTTTGCAGCAAAGATCCATGTAGATCGCATTTGGGATCCCAACTCCATTAACAAATTCGAAGGGGAGTACCTGATGGGGAAAGGTAGATTGAGGAAAGTGTCAGGTAATTATAAGATGGTCATGGAGATTAATTAGAATACATTTTACATTTGGTTTTTATGTATATTGTACTTATTTAATTATTAATCTTCAATATTGATCAATTATAAATTAAGTTCGTATACCTTAGTAATTAACTAATTATACATCATTTGTGAATTTCAATTTTTTTTGATACAATTGGTTGAGAGTGGGATGCACCACATTTGTACGTCGCAAACAATCTTGATTGGATGACGGTATGGATTGAACGATGTCAACAATCTGGTCTCGCATTAACATGGGAAGGTGTGGCTTCATTGGTTAAAGAAGCTCATCGTAATGGAGATTCCAATGTTACACCAAGGGAAATTGATTTAGCATATGGTTTAAGAGATAAACAGGTATGTATAAATATATTAATCACCCATATTATTTAATTATTTTGAATTATATTGATGTATATATATGTTGAGATTTTTTTCTTTGCCTACATTCGGCCAAGAATAAATATGTTTATCAACTGACGATATTGCAATAACTTTTGCATGTTTGACATATTGCAGGTGAAACACCACAAGGCTATGTGGTGCAATGGTCATAAATTTCGAATCAAAAAGTTGGATGACATGAAGAAAACTTGTGATTCTAGGATAACTACAGTCTTCCAGGAGACTAATGTTTCATCTAGAAGCGACATACATCCAGAAGTCTCAGAAAATCAATACTATGGGATTTTGGATGATATACTTGAGTGTGACTTTAAGTCCTTCAAATTAGTTATGTTCATCATCCTATGGTACAAGCTACGATTGAATGAAAATGATCCTGAGAGAGCTGTTATTGAACATGATAATGGATTTACCATGGTTAATACAAGGTATTTTGAGCAAGCTGGAAATGAGCCCTATGTTCTTCCAAGCCAATGTGAGCAAGTATTTTACTCAGAGGTTCCAGGTAAAGCGGGTTGGTCATATGTTGTTAGACATGATCCAAGAGGAAGGCTGGTAAAGTATAATGTGGTGGAAGAAGAAGATATTGAAGAAATAGAAGATGATGTAGATGATGATCAGGATCAACAGTTAGTTGATGATGTGCCTGATGAAGATGTCGAAGAGGAGGAACTAGATCATGATGATGTAGGAGTTAATGTTCATGAAGATGATATCCGTGTGGATGATGACATTATCAAAACTGATATCAATGACGATGATGATGATATGACCAATCCTTACAATCTTGAATCTGGATCGGATGATACAGACAAAGATTTGGATGAAGAAGAAGATCAATGACATTGAAATGTATGAGTTATGTGATTGTATTATCTATTTGATATTAATTTCTTGATAGAATTATATTTGACTTATGTGGTTACATAATTAATTTATGATCTTTTTAATTTTAATTATATTTGAATTATATTAGAATATGTTTAGTTAACAGATGTAAAATATAAAATGGATAAACCAAAAGATGAAAGCGTGAGACCACTGCCTTGTTGGGTGTATGGAGTCTAATGAAGATCTATAAAAGTGTAATCTATGATGGCAATAATTCAAAGTGTTTGGCACACAGATGTAGTTTATAACTTGTATAAATGTGCAAGTAAATGACTGACAAACTCTACTTGAGATAGAATGAAAATCCTAGTTATGTGATTCTTCTTATTGATCCAATTAATACTCTTTAGTTACTGTGATTGACTAGAAGGGTTTAATATTTACTTGAAAGAACCAAATAATCACATCACACAAATACAAAAAATGTGTATCAGTAAACTGAATATATATATATGCTTGATATATCAATTTAAACAACAGAAAAGGATCAATAGTATCAACTACTTGGAGCATGAGATGATTACAATGACATTTCACCACTTAAGATAGTCATTTAATTTTCAATTTGGCAACAAGCTCTAAGTGGTGCAGGAGCACCCATAGGTTGCCTCAGGTTATTTAGGAGGTTGTCCTAGACAACTTTGTTGTCTAGGACAACTATGCAATCTATTCTAATTCCTTTGTGTTTGTGCCTTAGTGGCATTTTGTTGTGTATTGGTCAGATGAAGGTCATGTTGACCATTGGATAGGCTTAAGGTTTTTGCATAAGTGAGGTTTAGACCTTTTAGACTTTTTAGGAGTTTCTTTTCAAAATTTTGAAAATAAAGTTCATTGGAAGCTACAAGTGACCTAGGAGAGTCCAAAGGAGGGAGTAACTGATTTAGAGACCCTATTTAAGGGTGACCTCGACATGGGAGTCAGGTTGGAAGCATTCGAGTTTGTGTTGAAGTTTTGAATTCAAGAAAATAGTGGTGTTTTAGTGTGAATTTTTTGGTTTTTGCCTTGAAGTGGTGTGTTAATGGATTGATCATGGCACTGTTATGTGCGTAGGATTTAGTGTAAGTGTTATTCAAGCATTGTGTGGTAGTAGTTAGCTTCTTAGTTCAGTTTCAAGCATTGTTTATAGTTGAGTTTTCTTTCGTTATAGTTGCTGGCCTGAACCAGGCAGTGTTAGAAGAATGGAGGGTTAGTTCACTTTCCCATTATAAAAATTGTATGACCCTTTGGGAACAATGAATATACTCCATGGTTGTACATAATGTTGGGTTAGGAGTCCTTGACAGCACCAGAGCCACTGCGGAAGTCTTCTCCTAGGCGAGCCAGGGAAGAGCCCGGCTAGGAAAGACCAAAGTGCATAGCACTACAAATTGAAGAGGTGTTAGTTTAAGACAATTTTCCTATTGGAGAGGGAATATTTGAGGCTTACTAAGCTATGGTAACAAGGAGGAGACTCCACCAATCCATCTGGTGAGGGAAAGACTTGACAGTCTGTTGTGTGGTTAGGAAAAGGGTTTAAAAAGGCCTAGTTTTGTCCACTTCCAGGTTAGAGCTTTGTACGACCAATTGAGGCCCAAGGCTCCAATAATCTTTGAGTGGTGGACATAAAAACCAGGAATCCCAAGAAAATTTTGGGGGTTACTTGGAAGAACCTTGTGGAAAACCTTGATCCCTCGGAGAAGAAAACCTAGGTTCTAGGCCTAAAATGAGGGTTTGTTGAAAGCGACTAGAAAATGGAGTTAGGTGGATCCCTAAAACCCTTGCTAGGATGGATTGAAGCCTATGAAAGCACCTCCTCACCTCTGCAAAGCTAAATTCAAGATTTGGGAGGATTGTAGCCTTTAGGGTGGATTAAGGGCTAAGGTTAGAGTTGCAAGATTGTACCAAGGTGGACTTGGTAGGAAGAATTATGTTGGTAGTTGGGGTTGGCAAGGAGAGACCAGAGGATCCTAAGTAAGAGAAGGTCCTATAGGTTGACATGGTGGAGTGAGACACCTTAGAGGTCTTCCAAACAAGACCTAGAGCATGAATTAGTGATTGATTCATCCAACCTCCCTATCCTAACTAAATACTTCTTATCAAATCCCTTTACAAACATATCCATCTATGACTCCATCCAAGCATTTTAATTTACTCTTTGAATTAAAGCAAAAATGGAAATCATACACACCATAACAGTGAGACGAACGCCATAACCCTTGATTATATTATTCAAAATTGTGATATGTTTATACCAAGGAGAGCCATGAGCTCTAAATATATCATTATAACTCAAATGCTAGTACTGTCATGAAACATCAAACCTTCATGTTGTTGGAAATGTGAAATTTTGACAAATTCATTATTTCTTCTTGATTATTAGTCTCCCAAAAAAGATTCATAATGCAGACATAAAAATCCTCACATAGCATTTTTTACCAAAATCCGATTTAAAATTGTGACATAAGTGCCATAAATTTCATCTGACATTAAAATCTTTACATATGAAAATATTGGCATAAGTTGATGCAGGTCTCATCGATGATAATATACATATCCTAAATGTATCGGCAAGACATCAGAAGGGTCACACCGATCAAGTTATACACCGACAGAACTGAGCATACGAAGATAAAGGGTGTCGAGAAGACAATGCGCATGGTCTCGCCTAAGGAAAAGTGTATCGGTGAGACATGTCACTGCGGGGAGATCTAAGAGACATCACGGCGAGTATCGTTTTGTCGACAAAACAAATACTTGGTCATGGCGACATAATTCAATACAGTGAGCATCTCGGTGAGACAAAAAGCTTTCGGAGTAAGGTGAAGAATTGTTGGCCTGATTCATTAAGTTTGGGCGATAGTTGTTTTATTGAATGTCATGGCGATAAAAAAGTAGAAAGAAAGAAACTATCGGGGAGACTTGTGATGTCGGGGAAACTGCAAGACATCTTAGCAGATGGGTGAATGTTGAATAGGCGGATCGAACAGAGGTTTTAAATGTCTTACCGATGTGATCT
Organism: Sequoiadendron giganteum; assembly: GCA_007115665.2. Lineage (NCBI taxonomy): Eukaryota > Viridiplantae > Streptophyta > Pinopsida > Cupressales > Cupressaceae > Sequoiadendron > Sequoiadendron giganteum. The sequence goes on from CM021104.1 coordinate 449,530, forward strand.
TATCGGCAAGACATCAGACGGGTCATATCGATAAATTTATACACTAGGAGAATGCGGGTTTGTATTACTTATCGGCAAGACAAAAGGTATCGATGTGACGGTGTGAGGTCATATCGAGCCAAGTTACCTTTTGCTGATTGGAGAAAAGTAAAGTATATTGGAGAGACTTTGGTCGTCGGAGAGAGATTTCAAATCACTGGCCGAAGCGCTATTGGTCTTGCCGATAAAGCAAAAGAAGGACTCAATCGGTATGACAAACTATGTCGGGAAGAGTTCATAAAAGTCTTACCGACCCCTTGGGTTACACCGACAGAATTGAGCATGTGCAGATAAAGGTTATTGATAAGACGATGCTCGTTGTCTTGCCAAAGAAGAGGCGTATCAGTGAGACATGTCACCGTGGGGAGATCTAAGAGACATCATAGTGAGTATTATTGTATCGGCAGAACAAATTGCTTGGTCTCGGCGACATAAGCCGATAAAGTAAACATCTCGGTGAGACAAATTACTTTCGGAGTAAGGAAAAGAACCGTTGGCCCGATTCATTAAGTCTGAGCGATAGTTGTTTCAGTGAAAGTCATGGCGATATAAAGAAAAAGGAAAGAAACTATCAGGGAGACTTGTGATGTCGGGGAAACTGCAAAACCTCTGGGTGGATGGGTGAACGTTGAACAGGCGGATCGGCTAGAGATTTGAAATGTCTTGTCGATATGAGCCCTGATGTGACAGCGAGAATTTCAAAAAAAAAAACTTGCAGCATTCATGTCTCAGTAAAGACATTAATGGCGCCACGAAGCGTAGGAGATTTTGCATATCAGGGTATGATCAATTGAAATCATTGTCTCACAGAATTCAAAGCGAAGGAGAGAAATGGAATTGACAGAGCAATTAAGGAATTCACCTGGCTTGAGTTTACAAGAAAGTTATAGTAAGTTTCTCGTCCTCTCAGAATTCGTAAAAATTTGAGTTATGGAAGGCACTAGTTCAGGAAAACTAAAGGGAAGAAAACTCGGGGAGGGAAGCCAATCAAAAGCAAAAAAGTAAAAGACTGAGTTGCAACCAGAAGGTACTAAAAGGAAGCTAAATCAAGACCTCATAGACCAGTTACCTGGTTCTAGACCTAAAGCTAGGCGTTCTGCACAGCTCAAAGCGGAAGTTGACAAATTGGACGACAAATGCAAATTTATAGGTGATGTTTGGACTCCGATTAGAGGCTATGAGTTATTCAATTTCCATTACCACAGGAGAAATCGCTTTGAGCTAGTATGCAATCCATGGAGGCTCAATTTAGGGAAATTAGTGTGCCCTAATGTTTTTATTGACGTCGAACTGGTAAAATTGTTGGCCTGACACTATGATTCGAAAAACAAAGCTATATGTGATTTGTCAGGGAATCCATTGATACATGTATCTGAGAATGCAATTGCTAAGGTTTTCAGAATGGAGGGAATATGCAGTGAGAAAGTAGTGAGTGAAGAGCTCGATAATGAGTTTAGAAGGATGGACACCATTTATAAAGGGTGGAGGTTACCTCTGCATAGAATTAGGTGTCATGGCAAACCTACTCCAATGGAAGTCAGTGAGGGGCCACCCTTTCATGTAGACCTCTTCGAACCTTACCTAAAATATACTTACTACTCAGTGGGATAGGTATTAGGGATGGAGGTACCTGAGCATATGGCGGTTGTTCCCATGGTGATTGTTGCAGACATTCAGTATCACAATTCCAGATCATTTGACTATGCTGCACATGTTTTTAAGGAGCTGGATGCAGGTTTGATGGCAATAAAGAGTGGTGCTTTTGTTCTCGATCTCAAAAATTACTCACTGTTGATGCACTTAGTGTTGTATTTTGAAAAAGAGTTAGGTTTATGGCCCTAAGAGCTGAGGATTTCACAATCCAACAAGGAAGGTATGCCATTGCATGTTCAATTATGGACTGTTGTTTGGGACAGCAATTTTTTCAATTCAAATTTCTTGCATTTTGAAGAATTCTTTGTGAAACCCTTGTATAGATTTTTTAACCATCCTTGTGATTATTCTTTATCTGAACAACTAAAAAGGTTTCTTAGGCCTAGAGATTACAATGGACCAATTAACCACAACTGGGGGGATTGGTATTGCTTAGAGAATGCCACAATGATTAGGGTTTATGGCTTTGAGGGTACACCTTTCATTCTGCCCAGAACTGTCCCGGATAGAATTGCATACCTAGAAATTGTTAGGCAAATGGATTAATCTAGTGTTATGAACTTAAGTTCATATGGGAAACAGGCTTTTATGCCCAGTACATTGTGTTTTAGTGATTTCACTGTATTAGCCAAGGAAGGTTATGATCTGATTTTGGACAAATTATTGCACTACAACATGACAAGAGCACCAATGAGAAAGAACTTTGATCCAGAAGGGTATATCCACTCTGCCAGACAAAAAATAAATCTCAGAGGGTACCATCATGTGCCCTTTAAATTTGATGACATAATCAGAAACCTGGAGGCAAAGGAAGCTGAAATTGTGATTGAAAAACATAATCAGGAGTTAGTGGATGTTGAGTTGTTATCCTCCATTAAGGGGATTTCAAAAATAGACAAGCCACAAAGCTCATCTGGGAAAGTTTCAAGAATGAAGACTCTGGAGTATGCCTATGTTGCCAGAGAAATAGATGTTGAGGAAACCATGGATTTAGATACAAGACATGAAGACTATAGGTCTTTCATATCAGATGATGAATTTATAAAGACCTTGGAGTTTAAGACATTTTTATATAAGCAAAAAGGGAAACAGATAAGGGGACAGGTTGACAATGTCACTCTAGGGAATGAGGATCAACTGTTAAAAAGCTTAAAGGATGAAGTAGACAAAGAGATGATTGACATGACCCCTGAAAAGGGGAGGGAGCTGCTTGAAAAGGCAGGTGTTATGATTTTTCCAGGTCTGGATATGAATTTTGCATGAGTTTTTGATAGTTTCTTCAAAGATAACAATGCTACCCACAAGCTCAGTATAGAGAAGGTGACGGAGGTATACACGGGATCAAGATACAATCCTAATGATGAAACATTGATGATTTGGGCCTTGTATCCTCCTCACAAGAAATCAGTTGTTATTGATACTGAAAAGGCATTCGGACATGTCATGACCCTGAAGGCTAGGGAGGTTGATCCTGTAGCGACTGCTGATATTGGGATAAATATAGCCAAGTTGAATAAAGCCCAAATCCAAGCATTGATAATGGAAAGGGAGATGTACAAAACCAATAATGAGAGGATGTTGAGAGAGAATGAACACTTGAAAGACTTGGTAGGTGTTGTAACATAACCAACAAGGATGCTCACTCAAGGTGAGATTTCACAAAAAAAAGACCGTTGGGAAGGGTCAAATGCATACTCTCAAGGGAGAATGGATGGATTTGCTGCAATAATAAAAAAAAGGCAGGTTGTTTTAACCACTTGGTTAAATAAACTCTGGGGAAAACATTCATAGTACGTAGATGCAATAAAGAAACACAAGAGAGTGGATAGCAGAATTCAGGAAAGAATTGAGGAATTGGAGTAGGAGGACACTCCTAGTAATGAAGAGATTGAAAATGCCAATTGTATTATGGATAGGCACAGGTATTTCTTTGAGGAGTTACAAGGGGATATGTAGGGATTGACAGAGGTTGCCGAAGATAGATTGACCAAGTTATGTGATGATGAAGGGAAAATGAAGGAAGCGAGTATATGGAAAAGTGAGTGCGAAACAATACTCCAAGGGATGTTGGAGACAGCCACTGCGAAAGATGTGATATTGGATGCAGCATGTGAGAAAAATGAGTAAATGATAATGATGGAGATTGTGATCCACGATGCATTGGGAGATGCCGACACTCATGAGCGCGAGGATTATACGGAGCATATGTCTGCAGTCCATTTGTGGCTTAAGAGAAATTAGTTAATAGTGGATTTGTTAAACCTTTTATGCTTTAAACCTTTTTGAAAAGGCACGTCCTTTTGCAAACTGATGTATAAGTATCCGTTGTTGGATAAATGTAAAGGGGTAGAAGATAGAATTAGAATAGGATAGACTGCTGTAAGCATTAAATTTTCAGAAATGATGACATTCAAGGAGACTATGTTGCATGTATGAATTTTGAAGGAGATAATGAAAGACTGTTGATTTAGTGGCTTCATTCTGGTATCAATTGTTTGTTGGATTCTTGCGATTATTTGATTATCTCCAATATGATGTTTCTTGGTTGTTTAAATTGAAGTATCAAGTATATATTCGATTTATCAATACACATTTGTTGTTTCTGTCTGATTTGGTTTATTGGATTCTTTAAAGAAGAATTAAAATTCCTTTCAATAAATTACAGTAATCTGAGAATGCCATTTGGATCAGTAAGAAGAATCAAATAATTAGATTTGATATTCTGCCTCAAGTAGGGTTTATCAATTACACTCTTGCATGTTTATACCAGTTGTAAACTCATAGTTATATGCCAAACAATTAGAGGACCTGCTAGATAGAAACCATTCATTAAAGGCTTTCATTTGACTCCGTTTTACCCAATAAGGCACTGGTCTCCCTTATTTACATTACATTAGTTTTATTCATTTCATTTAACATCTCTTAATTGAACATATTAATTCATACCTTGATATTGCATATACAATTTATACCAAAGTAGGATCATATCTTTCCACTATTAAATTTCCATTTGTGGATAGTTAGATCAAGTAGGAAACATAAATTCAACATATTAATTTAGTATAAGAGTCAACCAATCATAAGGAAAACATAATATGAAGATGAATTTTCTCAAATCTTGTGGTTGTAGATGCCCTTTTGAAATCTATGCAAAATGTGGGAGGATAGACAAAGCTCATGAACTATTTGACACAATGCCTCGAATAATTGTAATCGCATGGAATACATTCTAATTAAAAAGTCTCATCTGCCCTCATAATAATCTATCAATTTTTTTAGTGTCTATTGTGTTGTGTTAACCCAATTTGGGACATGGGGTATACAAAAATAGACTAAAATAAATTGAGAGATTACAATTCTTTGAGACATTTTGTCAAAAGTTCACAAAGCTTTTATCCTTTCATTTCTGTATATTTTTAAAAGGGCATCAACCCAAACATTTGAGAAAATTCATCTTCATATTATGCTTTGATGGATGTCTATACCTTTTTCCAAATCTCCCATATTAAGGAAACCAATAAGGATTTTGGTGAAGGTTGTGGAATTTTTCTTTGCATCTACCAATTGCATTTGTTTGAAAGTTTCTAAAACCTTTTCAACAAATCCATTATGTGTATTGATGGGACTTCAATTTTTTGAGAAAATTGAAGTTGGGGTTTTAGGGTTTCAAAGTTACTCATGGTAACCTTGATTACCGACCTTCTGAAACCCTCTTGTTATGTTTTAACGGTGACCTTCTACCAGGGAGAACCGGTCACTTAAGTAAGGTTTTATCCCTCTCGGGTCGTGCTTTACCGGCCCCGTTTCACCTGATTCGCCGACCTTTTGACATAATGGCTTGTGTTCTACACCGCCAGGAATTTCAGTGCGGGCCCCACTTGGATGTTCTGTTTGAAGCTTGATGAACCATCTGATCATAGGATTGGATCTTGGCCGCTTCTTGCTGACCTCGCAGGTTTTCCTCCTGACATCACCAAAGTGGTGTGAGGCTCATGAGATGTTGCCATCTGGCATAAACGGATGAGTGGGTTTTCCCTGAAATGTTGGATATGGCGTGGGGCCGTCTTTTCACTGGTGATGGCTTTTAATAGCAGGGTAATTATGGGTATTGCAAGGACTGCGAAGACATGGCACGTGGCTTCTCTTTTCCTGCAAGTGGGACTATGTGGGTCCCCTGTGTGGTTGGGATCTAGTATTTTTGAGGATTTTGATTGGGTATATTTTTCGAAGGTGCTGAGATGGATCGTCAACATCCATTGACTTGATCTCTGCCCTTCGTATTGCTACAGTGTGGTCTAAATTGGCAGTTCAATTTCAAGAAAGGGGTGTGTAAGTTGTCCGTGTGGCATGTATTGCTTAGTTGTTGCTTGTGTCATTAATAACATGGGTTTTCCTTCTCATTAATGGTATGGCTTTTCCTAAGGATCTCCTCCTGATTCTCCCCAACGTGTGAACAGTGTCCTCCTGCTAACATACTCATGGTCGAATTTGCCATTATTTATTCAAATGCTTGAATTATTCTCAAGCATTTAATAGCTTGCAATCTAGGATCTTCTATAAGTGTCGATCGAGTTACTCACAATTAGCATTGCATTTTTGTTTTGTTTATTGTGCAGGTGGGATTTTCTCTGGTATTTTAAAAGGTTTTCGACTATGGATAAATCTATTGCTCGCAGGAGTTTGAGGCTGGGAGCTCCGAATTTGCTCACAGCAAATGAACCAGTCACTCTAGTGACGCCTGGGATCTCTACCAAGGATGCTGGAAAGCGGCCTGCGCACTGTTCCTCCCCTATTCTTATTTCTGACTCGAAAGGTAGCGGGTTGGAGACCGACTCTGGCTACCGTTGCTATTTGGTGAGCTTAACAGAGCTCATGGGCACTGATGAAGAGGTCCTGGCGATTGAGCCAGTAACTGTGATAGCACCGAGTCAAGTTGTCAGGGGTGATGCTCGTAAAGCTGGTAAGGAAAAGGTGACTTCGTTGTTGTCTCAGGCACGGACTTGGAGTGGTCACCTATACCGGGGCCATGTGTTCTCTTGATGATGAGTGGTGGCGGGTTTGTTGGAGATTTTTTCTCCTGTTGTTTCATCATATGGATGTGGACGTGGACGTGCGCGTGATTTGCACAAAATTTTGTTCTCCGACTGGTTATTTCGTAACCATTTTTGATTCCTTTGATCATGCACAGTGTCATCTAATGATAAGGAATGTAAATTTGAATTTCACTTTGAGCTGAAATTCAATTTTGTATCGACAATGTAGCCTAATGCTTGTTGCTCTCCTATGTTATAAAGGAGATTTCACGACTCATTGTAGGGGTCAGGAATTTTGGGTCCGAAGCTTTGAAGTTTGTACAGTCAGTCTTATGGTTAAAATGTTATGAACATTTTGTTCAGAAAACCATCCCAAGGGGAAATTTGTATACAGATTAGTATGATATGCTTTTTTAATTACTGATATTGAAAGAAATCTATAAAATTAAGATGGTTTACTCTCCTGTGTGTGTGCCATGGATTATGAGTGGAGTTATCAAGGGTTCCTCCGTTCAGTTTCAACAATTAGTTGAAAGTATAGTTAGTTTTTCTTGCTTTAACTTAAGAAGTTAATCAAATGATTGAAGAATCAGTTATATGTTCATGGTTGTATATGCTCAGGATTCTTGAAGAAGTATTGTCTTAATGTACTGAAATATCTCATGATAGTAATGCTAAATGAAGATAAGTTCATAGTATCGGGATTTTATTCTGTATGACTCCGTTGCCCAATGGATGAGGCATTGAATAATGTTTGTAACATTGTTTTTGGTTTAAGACTGTAAGCTTTAAGCATGGTAATCCAAATACTGAACGTAAACACTTGTTAAAACCTTGTCTTCCTTCGAGAGGTATTTTCTTATTATAAGTGGGTCAATTTTGTTACTCTTCGGCACTGGTAATCATTCTCTAGTCTGCCAATACCATGAAATGATGACTATCCCTCTAAGTGTGTAGGAATTGTGACCTGTATATAGGAAGTGTTCTTACCAGTCATGAAGCATTCTTATGAACACATTTAGGTTTACCCACCTTGGTCCTACAGATCCAAAAGTGTAGGAGAGTTCAGTCCACAACTGACTCTCGTTAGTTGGCCACTAGTTGTTGTAGTTATCCTTGACAGGGGTTGGCTATCTCTTAGAGATCTGCAATTTCCATGTGGAAATAAACACCAACATGTATATTCTAAAATCATTATAGTACACAATTTCACATTTATTTGGCTTTGCATATACCAATTATATTTTCTTGAATTTCCCTACAATATTTTCAATGTAGATCTCTTTTGTGGATATCTTATAGTCCTTGTAGTCCACATCACTTTGTTTTTTGAAGAAACTATTACCATATATTTCTTATTTATGTTATTATTTTTCATACATGTTTATAAGTTTGATATTACAATTAATAATATTAATTTTGGCAAGACATTAAAATATTTTGTTGATTTTAAAAATATATGCATCCCAATGTAAAAATGCCAACAATGGAAGCAATGATTGTAACACATAATTTTTTATGTAGTATCCAATGCATATCCTATCAGCCCAATCTTCTTTAGGTGTCGTCCATCTACCGGTTTCACATCTCAATTGGTGAGAACTAGTTCTTAGCTGAGCTATTAACATTTTTGCTTTCCATTTTATTTCTGCACCTATATATGCTTTTTGAGTATGATCATAAAAGAGATTAAAGTGCTTGATGTAATACTCCCTTTTCCTTGATAACTCCCTATCCCACATGCTTTCTTTAACTTTTTGTTGCACGCACATTTTGATTGCCTTAATGTCATTTGGGCAATTAATGTCATGTTAGTTAGCTTAGACTATATATATTTGTTTGTTTCAATCAACATGTTTTATTGTGAGGAATGTAAAACTTAACAGAGGGTGTTGGAATATTAAGATTAACATTAATAATTTCACCTTACTAACTTTTTTATTTTTGTTATTAAATATTTAGTTATATTCTTATAAGATGGTAGTTCAAATGGGAAGGTATATTTGAAAGGCTTTGTAAAAGCCATATTGTAATATATTCCCAAATGAGTTGTATGATATAATTATTATTTTGAGTGTGTTTTTGTGTAGATATAAGTTCTCTCGACTTTTCCAATATATTTTGTATGCTCAGTTTCTAATTCTACCACCCTTTGCTGACTCTTATTATACTCAATGAAAATTTCATTATACTATCTCCTCATAGTATCTCGGTCTTTAGTTAAATCCTCCACAGTGGACCTAGTGAATTTGGCGACATTCACAACCATGTCAACAGCCTCCAATGTAGGAGTGTCAGCAACTCTTTTTACAATCAAATGACCACCGAAGTCGAATGCTTCTGCAACAATAGTTTTTTGAGACCCAGTAGATAGTGACCATATTGCTAAAGCATCCCATTCCTTACTAAAGGTTGGCCCTTTAAGTGCCAATGCAACTTCCTCCTCTGTTGCAAGAAGTGGCCTATTGGCCCTTCTTATTGTATCAAACACCACAGCATCAACAATATCCCATTCAAGGAGTAACAACACTCCACTCTTTTGAACCAATGCCCTACCTTGTTCTGGTGTGATTTCTTTAAACCTCTCCTTCATCTATAATCTAACCTTTGATTGGATTAGTTGCTCTAGGAGCTCTGGGTGCAAGCTTCTCTCATGGGCAACCCTTTCAGCATATAATGAGAGATGAGCTCTCCATACAAAATCTCTAAAAGCATTAGTATGAATAAAATAATCATCCATCATGAACTCTTTACAAGCCTCCATCCTCAAGTCATCATTATTTGTAACCCCTTTGATCTCATCCTTTCCCAATCTTAGGATGACTGCCCCTAAACTTGTAGTACTGTCAACTGAGTTTAATGGCACCTCTGGATTCAGTTCATCTGGAGTTACAATAATTTCCTCCTCATCATTACCCTCACTGCTAATATCCATCACCTTTTCAATCCTCTGCCTCTTTGGGGATGGTGGATGAATCTATTTTGAAATCCTTGGAAGAGAATCCAGGTCAACAATATCTGGCACTGATTGCTTTGGGACGGATGGTGAGCCACCCTTTGCTAACTCTTCAGCCTTGCTTCCCTTTCTCCTAGAGAATACCTTTATCTTCTTTTGAGGTTGATAGGTAGGCCTTTCTTCTAATTTTACCTCAGGGTACTCCTCAGTAACTTTTGATTTTCCCCTTCCCTCCACAATCTTTTCATCCTTTAAAATTCCTACCAGACTCTCAAAATTGTCAAGAGCATAAATTTCCCTACTGAATTCATCTTTGGCACCAGGTATAGGATCAAAATCATGTATCTTCTCCCATTTTCTCTTTACCATTTTTGAATAGGCAATGAACATTGCCTTTCTCTCATCCTGTAAGTCCAAATCAAAAATGGTCCTGATGATATCTTCAAGAAAGTAAAAATTGTGGACATAGGTCCCAGTCCGATGCTTACTCTTCATTTGGGAGATGAAACCCTCAGGATCATGATTTCTAGGGCATATAGTTCTCAGCCTGTATGACCTGAGCAATAAATGCAAATCCTTCCACCCTCCCTTTATCATAACAAAATCGGCAAAAACTGTATATTTAGGAAAGAAAGATCCCTTCTTGTGTTCAGCAGGCAAGTGGAAATCCTCAGATGTTCCCAACTGCCTCATGATTTCTATGAAACCAAGTCTAAGGGGGACCTCCCTTGGAAGAACAAGCGGGGTGGCATTTGTGCCATAAACTCTGAAAATTGTTGTGTTGTGACTAGGGATTATATCCCCCTAGTTATGTGTTAACTTCAACTCAGGCCTCCTCTCCATAGGTCTTAGGAAATCATGAATTTCCTTTGGAATCCTGGGGGAATCAAATACTAAGGCCTGTCTTAGCCTGGATCTGAAAACATTGTGATAGGTTACATAATCAAACTTATGATCGTGCATGTCCAGGACTCTAGTCCAATATTGGACAGGCATCTCAATGTTTTCTTCTCTTTTCTTTAATTCCATATCTTTCTCGAACACCTTCTGACCCTTATACAGAAACATATGGATTAGCAGAGAAAACCATTTGAAAGCAACCCAATTCTTACCCTGCTTCAAGGATACCAAACCCAAGTGCATTTTCTCTACTAGGTAGGTGGAAAAATCATACACCACATTATAGCCCAGGTGTTGGAGGTTTACCGCCATATACATCACTTCAATAGGCACACTCTTCTTCAAATCTATCCCCAGGACTTGACATAATGCACAAATGGTCTTCTTGAAATGTGGGGCGAAATAGTCCACTGGGAAAGGTTAAGGCTCATTATTGCCAATAACCACTTTCCTCTGACTCCTTCCTCTTCCTAACATAGCCAAATGGGGTAACAAAAGGGATGTTCTGAACAAACCCTTAGTGTTTCTATACTCTTCCCTGAAAACCTCCAAGTTGACAGGGATCATGCAGACCAAAAATCTTTGTAATTTCATCCCTGGTTACTTTGATCATTTCTTTACCATTATATGTTCTGACTATTCGGGCCACATGGTCATACCTCGCAGCAATATCCTTCAATAAATCTACTTCCTCATAGACATTAGGTACCACCGGCTTACCCAGGGCCAATCTCCATGAATTGCACAAGGAAACTGCCAAAATTTTGTTTCCAAACCAGTTGGAAAACAACTGCCATCCAGTGAATGGTAATTCTGCATCACGAATTTTACACTGTCTGTCCACCAATCCTTCCAGAAGCAAAGGCCCAAAGAACAAAACTCTTCCCTCCTGTTTCTTGCTCATAGAGGGCTCTAGCAAATCAATAATATCTTGGGAAAATCCCCTAGAAGTAGCCTCAGAACCAGCAATTCGTACCTTGGGCACCATTTATATCCAATAGATGAGAATTTGAGATAGGGTTTACTTATTTTAAATGGCAAACAATTACAACTTCTTCTCAATTACCTTAACAGAGAATTCATTAATATTCAAAATCTATAATAATTGCCTAGACAAGCTTCAAGAGCGAATCTATTCAAACAATTCTCCAGGAATTGAAAAGAAAACAATCATCAATTGTTTAGTAAACAATCCTAACACCTTCTAAAATATAAGAAGAGGTGTACATACTACTTACGGTTTCTTTTGTAGAGCGTCGAATGCAGTGAGACTTGGAGAGTTGCAATAATGGCTTGCATTACCATGGCATCAGACAATTCTTTCTCAATCAAAAACCGCAGCACTGAAATAGTAATTTGCTAGTCTTTTCGGCATTTAATTTTGTAGGTCAAGTCAAACTCAACCATTACTACTTGCTCACGTGAGATAAAACGGCTACAATACAGCACCAGTTCGTTTAAAACAAAGTCATTGATCAAAAGCAATGTCGGCCAAGATGACGGTTCTGATTAAGTCAACACAATTTGAAAATGCCACATCTGGCTTCCAGGTACCACATCAACATGGAGAGGGTCCCACCACGGTCGCCCATAGCACCAGCGTCTACGTGTCAGAAAATCGCGCACCTCGCAGCATTATTGAAACAAAAGTTTTAATTGCGCGAGGTCAGCGACGAACGGCCATGATGCATCGGTAAGTAAACAGCTGTCGTCATCAGCATCCGTCCTTGGTCGGCGATCAAAACCAGTCCCCACCATCTTGTGCGACAGGTGGCAGCATCTCGCAAGCCTCACACCATTTCTCATGACGTAAACAAAAACCTTGCGAGGTATGCGAGGAACGGTTCAGATTGAACTTATTTGATCTGACGACCCTGTAATCTGCACACATGAAAAGTTATTCTTAAACAGGGGGACCTGTTGGAACTGTAGAAATTTTAAATTTTACAGCCTATTGCATTTGTGAGGTTCCATCATTAAAGTCCTTACATTAAGCATAAAGTCTCCTCATGTCATTAATTGGCCTATTCTATGTTGTTTGACCCTTCTTGAATTCACTTGTTCCCTTTTGTTTCATTAAAAGATCCCTATCGACAAGACATGGTAGAAGTCTTCCCGAGATGTGTTATCATTAACATGTATTGGTTGCAGATAGTCGGTGGGACTTTGCAGAATGTTTCTGCAACTAAAAGACTCATACCGGCATATGTTGGAGCATCGTCATAACATCACAGCAAACTTAGTAAGTCTTGCCGACTGGAATATGGAGGGGTCGTTTCGGCCTAACTAATAAGTATCGGCATGAAGTCATAGCGACATCCTTATGTCTTGTCGATTGACTTATATGCAAAATATTTCGATGTGACTTAAAATCTTTGGGGAGAGTCTTGGCGAGGTCACATTTGTTTTGCCGAACTTGATGTAAGGAAATCTTGGGACTGCTGGAAAAGGTATTGGTGTCTTGCTGACTCGAAATATATACCGATGGAGATATGTATTGCTAAGAAAAGGATCCTTTGGTGTAAGCTTCATCGAGGTTCAAATGTTACATCGACAAAGTGGTTCGAGGTAAGTCTCACTGAATGAAAGAAGTCTATGGAGATGTTTTCGGTAAGACATTTGATATCGGTATGAGTCTTCCCGAAGCTTTATTGTCTTGTCGAAAATATAATTTCAGTTATAGTTTTTCGGTGAGACAGTTCAGAGGATATGCCGAAGTGTTAAGTTTTCGGCCAGAACGGTAAAGTTCTTGGTAACCACAATGTGAAGGGGATGTATATCGGTGTGAGATGGTGGAATCTATGTGATGTCTCCCTGACTCAAAATGTTATGACGACATGTAAAATGGAGTAGCAGTTGTCATATTTGGAGTCTGAATTTCGAATACTTTTGTCTTGATGAAAGGATGTGATAGACGTTGAATATGATTTCGCCCCAGATTTGAAAATCTCTTACCGAAGGGACATCTGTACAACAGTGCCAGTTTCAAATTGATGTTCGTTCATGTTTCATTAATGGCGCGACGGAATAATACAGTAGGAATTGAATCATTTGTTTTATCCGAAATAATTGCAGAAGAGTTGGTGTGAGAAACAGAGAACCAGGGCTATTCTCAATTTGAAAAGCTCAAATTATAAGACTGTAAGTGATTATTTCTTGGATCTTGTGTTTTCGATTGTATAAATTTTAAAAATGGAGTCCTCTGGTTCTAGAAAGGGTAAAGGTAGAAAGCTGGCTGTGACCAACTCATCAAAAGGAAAAAAGCAAAAGGTTGATACAGAACAGGAGGGCGTTGAGAGAAGATTAAATCAGGATCTTATTGACCAACTGCCTGGCTCGGGCCCAAAAGCAAGGAGATCTGCACAGCTTAGGGCTGAGGTAGATAAATTGGATGACAAATGTAAGTTCATAGGTGATGTCTGGACTGCAATTAGGGGTTACGAGCTTTTCAATTTCCATTATCATAGAAGGCACCGTTTTGAACCAGTTTGCAACCCATGGAAATTGAATGTGGGGAAACTAGTATGCCCTAATGTCTTTGTGAATATGGAATTGGTAAAACTTCTTGCTGATAACTATGATCCAAAGCATAAGGCTATATGTGACCCATCCGGAAAGCCACAGATACATGTATCCCGAGAAGCCCTAGGTGAAGTTTTCAAGCTAGAAGGGTTTTGTAATGAGGAAATCAATTGTGAAGAGTTGGAGAAAGAATTTTCATGAATGGATACAACATATAAGGGCTGGAGGTTGCCTATTCATAGGATTTAAAGGGGTAATAGTTCAGAACTGTTACAAGATTCTGAGGGGCCTCCTTATCATGTAGATTTGTTTGAATCTTATATGAAGTATACATATTTTTCAGTATGTCAAGTATTGGGAATGGATGCCCCAGAACTCATGTCAATTGTGCCAATGGTTATCACAATAGACATCCAGTATCACAACTCCAGGCCATTTGATTATGCTTCATATATTTCCAAAGAGCTTGATTCAGGGTTGATAGCCATAAAGAGTGGAGCTTCTATTGTTCATTTAAGGCATTATTCACTACTAATGCACTTAGTGTTGTATTATGGACAAGAGTTGGGAGTATGGCCATCAGAGATGAAGGTTTCTCAGGTTGGAAAAGAGGGTGAAGCATTGCCTATTCAATTGTGGACTGCTATTTGGGATAGCAGGTTTGTTAACTCTAGTTTCATTCATTTTGAAGAGTATTTTGTGAAAACTTTATACAGATTGTATAGGCATCCTTGTAATTACTCATTAACCCCTGAGATTAAGAGGTTTCTTCGGCCAAAGGATTTCAATGGTCCAATTGATCATAATTGGGGTGATTGGTACTGTTTGGAGGGAGCCACAATGATTAGGGTGTATGGGTTTGAGGATACTCCTTTTATTTTACCAAGGACAGTTCCAAATAGAATTGCTTATTTGGAGATTGTTAGGCAATTGGACTTTAGTAATGTGATGCTTTTTAGCTCATATGGGAAACAGGCTTTCATGCCTAGCACATTATGTTTTGGTGATTTCATTGTGTTAGCAAAGGAAGGATATAATTCAATTCTTGATAAATTGTTGCAATACAATATGAAAAGGGGACCACCTAGGAAGGATTTTGATCCTGAGGGGTATATCAACTCAGCTAAGGAGAGGATTAATTTTGGGAAGTATCATCATGTGCCTTATCTTTTTGATGATATGATCAGGAATCTGGATGAGGAAGAAGCTGAAGCTGTGGTTGAGACTTATAATCAGGGACTACAGGATACAGGATATTTGTCTTCTGGAAGTGAAGACATTCTAGCGTGTAAAGTACCACAGGGTATAACAGAGAAGATGTCTAGACAGAGGACTCAGAAATATGTTTGCCCGGTTAGGGAGCAGAGTCTGGAGACAGGAGATATTGATGTGAGGCATATGGAGTATAGCTCATTTGTTTCAGATAATGAATTTATAAACTCTCTAGAATTTAAATCATTTTTGTACAAACAGAAAGGAAAAGAAATAAGGGAAGGAGTTGGTTCAATCACTTCTGGGAATGAGGAGCAGCTTCTGGACCAATTACGAAGATATGTAGATGAGGAAATGGCAAATATGACTCCTGAAAAGGGGAGGAAAATGTTGGAGAATGCTAGAGTAATGATTTTCCCTGGTCTTGATTTAAATTATGCATTAGTATTTGATAGTTTTCTGAAGGATACTAACACTGTGCATAAATTTGATAAGGATAAGGTAATGGAGGTATATGCAGGATCAAAATTTAACACTGATGAAGGTTCATTAATGATATGGGCTTTGTACCCATCTCATAGGAAATCAGTGGTGATTGATACTGAAAAGGCATTTGGTCATGTCATGACCTTAAAGGTTGGAGAGGTAGACCCTGTGGTTACTGCAAAAATTGGTATTGATATTGCCAAATTGAATAAAGCACAGATTCAGGCGTTGATAAGGGAACGAGAGATGTATAAAGCAAATAATGAGAGATTGCTCAGAGAGAATGATAGGTTAAAAGATTTGGTAGGTGTTCCTGCAATGCCAACCAAAATGCTTACTCAAGGAGAAAGTTCCCAGACAAAAGAACATTGGGTTGGATCGAGTGCTTATAATCAAGGAAGGTACGATGCTATTACAACAATTGTAAAGAAGCGGCAGGTCAATTTGACATCTTGGCTGAATCAGTTGTGGGGAAGGTTTTCCTCTACTATGAATGCAATAAAAGAGCATGAGAGGATGAAGGAACGGGTAATGGATAAATTTCAAGAATTGACCATGCGTAACGAGGTTGGTAGCATTGCAACTGAAGGAGCAAATAATATTATCAGTCGTCATCAGAAGTTTTATGATGAATTGCTCGGGGACAAAAATGGATTGACTGAAGCTGCTAATACAGTTATGGTTACACTTTTTGATGCTAAAGGAGAAGTCAAGGATGCTGCTAGGTGGAGGAACGAGTGTGGTGCGATGCTGAAAGAGGTTATGAAGACATCCTCTGTGGAAGATACATCTCTAGAAGACGTGAGTGAGCGGGTGGAAGATATGATTAGAATGGAAACCACAATTCGGAATGCCGTTGAAGATGCAGATACTTTTAATTGTCAAGACTACTTGGATTACCTTGCTACAACTCACTTATGGTTAACAAGGGCTTAATTGTCTTCAAAGCTTTTCGTATTTTGTTTAATCTTATTTCTGAAGGGACGCGTCCTTTCATATTCTGCATGTATAAAATCCACTTTCAAGAGACAAAAGTAGAGGTTTTTTGGTAGAAAAGGGGGATAAGACTGGTAACATATGTAAATGATGGAGATATCAAAAGAACAAAAATTTTAATATAATGGCGCGACATTTTCTGGCATCAGTTGTTTATGGTAATGATTGATTAGTATTATTGAGGTTGTCTCCTTATTTTGTGTTTCCTGGTTGTTTGGATTTATGTAAACAAGTTTTTACATCATTCATCAATGCACATTTGTTGTATTCGTATGATCAATTCATTGATTCTTTCCAGCAAAGATTAAAATTCTTTGCGTTGATCATAATAAACAGGGAATATAAATTAGGATTATTAAGAAGAAACTCAGTGATCATAAATGGTATGTTTATACAAGTTGTAAACCAAATAAAATACTAAACAGCTTGAATGTTTGCCAGTAAAATAAACCCGTCTTTGAAATTTTCTTGACTCTGTAAATCCCATATGGCACTGGTCTTACTTCTCAGTTTAAGTTTCATTCACATTCTCCACGCTTGTTAAGTTTTTAGTCTATCCTTTTCAAATATTGATATGTACTAATCGTTAAATCCAGTGTTAATTCATTTCAGAATTGCCATTGTAGATTAATTGAATAAGATTGAGCTTTCCTGAGTCAATTAGGTATACCCACCTAGGTTCAGCATTACCTAAAGAGTAGAAGGTTGAGTCTTCTTAACCTTGTCTGTTACCCTAAAGCGTATCAAGAAGTTGGCATCTTCGTGAGGCATCTAGCCTGCGTTTTTGAGAGATAACAGGACCGACTAGGTGGATGGGGAAAAGACCCTCGAGGTCGAAAAGACTAATCGATAGTTAATTTATGACAATTCACCATTCCGATACCATAGAACAAATAAGGTCACAACGTAAAAACTGATAGAACGTGTAACAGGGGCCAGTAAAGTCACGACCAAAGGGGAAAGAAACACCACTTAAGAGACTGGTTACCGCAGAAAGCAAGTCAACAACCAAAAAGGAAAAGTGAAGGCCCAGACCAGTTAGAAATGACATACCAACACACCACAGAGGGGAAGAAAATAAAAGCTCCACCACCTCCCAAACAATGTAACAAGTAAAGACAAGGGCTAAACATAAATGGAATTTAAAGAACAAGATTTGAAACTCCATAAAATCCACCATGATGCACACCAATCCACCGAGTTACAGTTCCAAGACAGTGGGTGGATTGGTGGATGTCATTTCTATTTAGCCCTCAAACCCTTACACAGGCACAACAGGGCAGTCCCTGTATTTGATTGTTTAATCCCATAAAATAGTGATTGAGAACTTCAAAACAAATGAAAATGAAAGGGAACACATATATTTATCTACACCAATGATCTCAGAGCATTTCAAGCTTGTATGGATCCATACAACATAAAAGAACTTCAAAAAAATTGTAAAAACACAGAAAATTGCTTCAAGAACGTGGTATCTGATATGAAATTTTGGTATCAACTCCTCCAACAATTGCAATGGGATGGGAATACAATATGATAGAAGTTGGATAAAAAATGCATCGTTTGAAGCATCAAACCAATATGCAAAGATGAAAGAAAGTGCTAACCCCTTAAACTGAAAAAGTTTCTTTTAACTTTGAGTTTGTTGGGTAGCCAATTCTTTTAAGTTATCAAATCCTACCATCATACATAATCAAAATGTTGATGTTTCAAATGACTATAAGCACTAACTTTCCCTATTTGAAGATGTTGAAACCTTGGCATAGAGAATTAGAACATTGATGCCACCACTCATCCTACCTTAAAACATACCAAAAGTCTCCTAGCAATTAGACATAGGAAGATTTAGGATGACTTAAACATTTTTTATTGCCAAAGCATAAACTTATGATGACTTTACCAGGCCTAGTACACACTCCCTCCCCATTAACCACTTAGACATGGAAATTAAATGTAAATTTTCTGCTATTTTTAGTCATGTAGGTGTCCAATAAACCACTTGGTGGTGTTTCCCTTCAAGTTTATTTACTTGAATGAAGAGCAAAAGTCTTTTGATTACAATTAGAGAATACATTTGACACCTTGGTTGTGTAACTGGTGGACCATAGTCACATTTAACACTTGTTACAAATTTTGGGAGTTAAAATGTTAAGTAGATTTGATTTGTGATGGGCACATTTGGACGGTAGTAACAATAACTTGCAATCTATCAAGACTTGATTACCTTATAACCTGTCAAATTCTAGCAATGAAATAATAGATTAATCATAATGTCACCTTCGGATCACATCACCATGAAAGAACTTCATCCAACATCCTTATGAGTGCAGGTACCACCAAATAGGTATTTGTCAGATTTGTCTTCCTCGAGCGAGGGAAATTCAGGAAGAGAAGAGGAAAGCGAGACATGTAGTAGGTCTAAAAGAGGGAGATCAACTGGAGGTCAAAAGATTAGAAGAAAATTTCGTAAACGCGTGGAATTTTTTCTTGCTAAAGGGGGGTCATGTTCTTATGATGATGAGAGCATAGGCGACATCGAGGTGCCCTTGAGGTACAAACATCTACGAAAACAATGGGTACCCAAGGAACTTCCTCCAATAAACATTGATCGTTGTGTCAACGAGAGGATATATCGCATAGCAACATCGTCATTACATGGTTTGGGCCTATTTTGCATGGACGGCATAAAAGTCTGTTATGACAAAGTTACTGAGTTGATGGAGTATGTTGGACCCTGTTACAGTTACAAAGATTGGATGCAACTAGTTCGATATACACGAAGTATGCGTAGGTATGCACTATCAGCAAATTATATACAACTAAAAGATAAGGATCAAAATAAAGGAGTGGCTAGGTACATTGATGGGAGGCCAAAAGCATCAAGGAATATTGCAGGGTTTATAAATAGTACACGACCTGGGTCAACAAATAAGCAACCCAATTGTATATTCGAGGCGCGAGGGGGAAACCGTGTATTCGTATGTTCAATAAAATCAATAATTGCAGGGGAAGAGTTGCTAATCGATTACAATTTGAATCGCTTAGATACAAAGACAATTACTATGGGGGTGGTATGTACTATATACCATTTTACCCAACCTCCAATTAATGACTCCAATATACCATTTTATTATTATGTTTTTTTTCGTAAGTCTATTAGTTTCATTTTGGTAATGTTTTGTATATTTAATTTTTGTCACAATGGGACATTGATCATATGAGGAAGGCTCTGACCCATAGCGCAGATCGTGATCCATCTTCAAGCGCTTCTATTGGACAGGTTTACCTCATTGTTATTGTACAAATTAGATACGAGCAAAATGTTTTATTATTATGTTTTTTTCATGAGTTTATTGGGTTAATTTTGATAATGTTTTTAATATTCTTGTTGCAGTTGGCTGATCGGGGAAAGGCACCAGCAGTACAGGAGAGCATCCATATGGAGGTGCAGTCACTATTATGCAATGATGACATCGCATTTTCCACAAACCCTGTGGATATGATGAGGAAGGCCCAAAAAAAATGCAATCAAGAAATCTTTCAGTTGGTATTTGTGGTGCCTCAAACAGATGAGATAAGAGAAAGGGTTAAAATATTGTCTGAGAGAGTATAGAACTTGGAAGTAAGCTATCATGAGATATTTAATTATAACATAAGTTCATTCATGGTTTTATATTTTGTACTCTTTTATGTCATGAACTAAAATATGTTTTATTTTTATAGGATTATTTGCATCCTCATCATGTTGTTGGCCGTGATCAAGGTACTGCAAGTGTTTCCCGAGAAGTAGGGGACGGTACAAGTGTCAATCCTGATCTTCCTGCGTATACAACACATCATCCGACCCCATCATCTGTGCCTGTATTATCATCTGAAATATCGGCAACACATACCATGCAGGCATTCGGTAGTCCACCCTCTGGCAGCAAACACATACCACTACATGTGTCAGTACCTGTGGATGCAGAGGCCACTACTACTGGTGATGTTTTAACAGCATTTCCTGGATCTTCCCGTATTACTAGTACGGGAACATTGCCGGTCACATTTGTGGTGACCGAGGATTTCCTTCCCATAAAGATAGAGAAGGTCCCAGGTACTTTAAAATGTTTTAATTATTATTATTATTATTTTAAGTGCTATCAGTGGGAATAGCGCCCTATTATATTGATTTACAAAATGGCAATATTTGCCTACATTATAATTGCCTATTTATAGCCACTATATATCCGATGTATGCTTATCATGTTTTATGCTACTACATAGCTATATACTACCCCCAGTGTGTACCCCAACTTTACTGCATGTTTCATTCTCCTTTTGTTGAACCAATCCTCATTTTGAACAAACCTTGCAAAGGCATTCATGTCATTGTTGATTATGCCCGCCCAATATACATCCCATGCATTGCCTAGGAAGCAGCTCATTGCCTTGGTCTGGTGTTGTGAGCTACTAGTGCATTCCTCCCCAGCTTCAACCTTCGCAGTTTTCCAGGAGGCCCGCAGCCTTGTTAGCTTCCCTATAGACATGTGACAGGGTATATTCATTTAACTTCTGAAGAAGGGATTTGATTGCTCCTATCCAATTGTCTAGTTTCCAATTTGGTGTTTTCCCCGATGTGATTGCCTGAATGTAGATTTGAGAATCACCTTCTATTTCTACCGAATCAATTCCTTTCTTTATACAAACTTCCAATCCCAATGCGAGCGCCTCCATTTCTGCTATATTATTCATGCACGTACCTAAGATTTTGGAAGCAGCCCAAACACCTTGCCCTTCTGAGTTTCTAATTATACATCCTGCTCCTATAGGAAATGATGTTTTTTATAAACATCTAAGTGATATTTCATTGGAGCTCTTCGGGCCCACCATATGTACACGGTGGAATGCCCAAAATCAAGATTTAAAAGATGATCTCATTAACCGTTTAGTTGTGTTGTTCGGTGATAAAACATTCAACCGAACCAAGGTCCTTAAGAAAGTTGGTACCTATCTAAAGTATGTGAGGGACCAATATAGGTCACATTTAGAGAAGAACAGAAAGTACGAGCGTCCCCCCATGATTCCGGAAAGGGAGTGGAAAGACTTGGTGTCAGATGGAAAGGAGAAGGCTAAAAAGAAGAAAGGAAAGATACCATCGGGCCAAGGAAGGTATGTGATACTATCAACAATTTAATTATATACTGATTAATCTTTCTTTTTACATAATCTAACGTATTTCAAATTTTTCATAGGTTTCCCGACACATCGAAGGTAACAAAGGCAAGACTAGAAAAACACAAGCAACACAAACTTGGCTCTGGTGGTTATATGAAAGTATCCGCACGATTTGTAAGTATCAATAAATGAAATATTGCATCCAAATAATAAATTGCAAACAATTTTGGTTTTATCACACCATAGAAGCATAATTCATGATCGCATGCAAAAATGTAGGGCTTTGATTTCAATAGAGTTCCCACAGAAGAGGACCTGAAGATTGCCTTTGACCAAGGCTATGGAGCCCTATCTGAACAACTAAGAGTCTCGACTAGGCAAACACAATCTTCCACTGCATCCAACACGTAGGTAAATAAACTCAATAAAGTTTATTTCAAATTGAATACTTGTGCAATCTGTTCAATATTAATTTCCACCATAATAATGTGCCTATTTGTTTTACACAGATAAGCAATGATAATACTGCACATGACATTGGAATGTAGCCTGGTGAGGGTGGAGCACAACCTGCTGATGGAGTCCATGGTGTGCATCCCAGTACTAGATGTATTCATGCGCTATACAAAATGCAGTATGGATTAATACAATTAAACATCTTTAATTGCATTTGGTGTATTAGTCAATGTAACCTTTCGTGTTTCAACTTTAGATCATGTAGAGCGTGATCAACATGTTGAGCATGATCAGGCTAGACAAGATTAGGAACATGATGTGGCTCCATCAGGTAAAGAGGACCACTCTAATGTTCTTTTAAACATATTTAATTGCAATTGGTGTATTAATTAATGTAATCTTTCGTGTTTCAACTCCAGATCGGGATTTAGAGGGTGTTCAAAATGTTGAGCATGAGGCTATAATACAATATTAGGAACATGATGTGGCCCAATCAGGTAAAGAGCACCACTTTGATGTTCTTTTAATTAATGAAATACGTGTAACAATAATAATAAAACATATCAATTTAACATTTCTTTTCTATTGCAGCAGACCCCCCCTTGCAGCCGCATCCACGTTGTGAGTACACAACTAGGCATACATTAAGATCACGAGCAGAGATCAAAACAACTCAAGGGGGGACAAATGATTTTGAAAATGATACTCCACTTCAGCTTTATTTAGTTGCAAAAAAGAAACAAAAAAAGAAGTGATTTTAATCATATTATGACAGCCATATTTTTGATAATATGTAAAAACTGAAAAAATGAAATATGTTAATGAATGAATGTGAATATGTTAATAAATAAATGTTATATGTTAATGAATGAATGTTATATGTTATTAATGGATGAATGAATGAATGTGAATATGTTAATGAATGAATGTCATATGTTATTAATGCAGGATGAATGAATGAATGTTATATGTTATTAATGGATGAATAAATGATTAATGTTATATGATCGGGTATGGGGAATTGAGAGTGATGTGAGGGAAGGGCCAAATGAGCTTCCACCTTCACATGGTTGGCCCTGTTAAGTAGAGAATATTAAACTATTCTCAAAACAAAGAGAAGCTCAATAAGGTAAGTAATGCACTTTTCAATATAAGAAATGCATCGTTTGAAACATCAAACCAATCTACAAAGATGAAAGAAAGAGCTAACTTTTCACTATGAACATTGTGTTGTGTGTGGATTTGGTTTCAAAGCTCTGTTTTTTATTTTTATTTTAGTGGTCTCATTAATTTCACTTTTCCTACCCACTTGGTGATTAGTAGGCAGGTTGGAAGTGCTTCGTATCCATACGAAGAATATGAAGCTCTCTGATGATGTACGTATTGTAGAACCTAAATTTCTTTTTGTACTTCTAGATCTAATGTCAAGCAGTGCTTGGATTTTGAGAGCATTTATTAATCTTTGTTTTTCTTGGCGATAATATATATTAATCTTTAGGATTCTTGGTACAGGTTGACCTCAAAAGGATTGGTAAGGATACTCATGGATATGTTGGAGCAGATCTTGTAGCTTTGTGCACTGACGTTGCACTTCAGTGTATTGGGGAAAAAATGGATGTCATTGACTTAGAAGATGAGACAATAGATGCTGAGATTCTACATTCAATGGCTGTGACTAATTAGCACTTCCGGACTACATTGGGCTCTAGCAACCCATCCGCTGTCCGTGAAACTGTGAGTTTTTCCAAACCATGTCTAGACGTTCAATTTTTATCATATCAATTAAGTAGGGATTGTATTTTTAAACTATTGATCTGTTGTACCCCTAAATTTTCAATTCCTAAGTTTGTTTGTTTCTGATGATTTTCATAATGGTAAATTTGTTTATGAATATTGGGAAAACATATTTGACAGGTTGTCAAGTTCCAAATGTCACTTGGGAAGATATTGGAGGGTTGGAAAATGTCAAGAGGGAGCTTCAAGAGGTATATTGAGATACGTGGTTCACTATATTTCTGCCTTGCTTTTCTTTTAATGCAGAAAACCTTCTTTTGAAGGAGATATGAACTAACAAAATTCATATGAGTTTCATGTACACTGTTCAATATCTAGTGGAGCATTTTGAGAAATTTGAGAAATTTGGAATGTCTCCTTCAAAAGAAGTGCTATTTTATGGACCACCAGGTTGTGGAAAGACATTTCTTGCAAAAGCCATTGCCAATGAATGCTAGGCCAATTTCATCAGTGTGAAGGGCCCTGAATTGTTATCAATGTGGTTTTGAGAGAGTGAGGCTAATGTGACACATTTTTTATAAGGCCAGAGGGTCAGCTCCTTCTATCTTGTTTTATGATGAGCTCAATTCTATTGCTACACAGGTGTGTTGCTTTTTTATAAGTGAAAGTTTAAGGTTGACTATACATGATTGGGAATTTTGTTTGACCCTTTTGAAGTAGGTGCTAACTTGTGATGCATAATTGGTTTGCATGTTTCTAGCATGGTAGTAGTGTTGGGGATGTTAGTGTTGTTGCAGATAGAGTCCTTAATCAACTGTTGATCGAGATGGCTTGTATGGCAGCCAAGAAAATAGTTATCATTATTGCTACTACAAACAGGCCTGATATCATCAATCCTGCATTGTTAAGGCCTGGCCAACTTGACTACTTTTATATATCGCCCAGAGTCACCCTGATAAGTATTTCGATCCATTTGTATCTTCATCGATAAGAGATCATGTATCGCTAAGATATTTTATAGTTTCCTCGACGTGGTGAGTCTCCCCGATGATTATTGTTTCGATCTCAAGTATGTCGCCAAGACTCCTTCTGATGTATTCTTAACGGCATCACATAGCTGGTTGGGTAGACATTCAAAACTTACTTCGATGATATATGTCTTACCAATATGCTTCCCTCCTGCTTCGTCGATGAAACTTCATCGCTGAGACCAAAATCCAGTCCTCTTGATATATCTTCTCACCCAATTTTGATCACTGTAATAGTCTTGATCTTTCACCGATATGCTTACATTTCAACAAATAGTTTTTTTTTTTTTAAATTGCAATGTTTCGTCGAATTTGCGACGAACCGCAAAAAGCGTCTGACGAATTTTTGCCGTAATGACTTGCCTATTTTGTCGCGCGTTCGATGAACTTTTGTGACTATTTCAATCTAAAGTATGTCACCAAGACTCCTGCTGATGTATTCTTAATGGTGTCACATAGTTGGTCGGGTAGACATTCAGAACTTACTCTGATGATATATGTCTTGCTGATATGCTTCCCTCGTGCTTCATCGATGGGACAAGATGTGTATCTCACCAATGAAACTTCATCACTGAGACCAAAATCCAGTCCTCGTGATATATCTTCTCAGGAAATTTTGATCCCTATAACAGTCTTCATCTCTCAACAATATTGGCAATACGTCAAACTTTTGTCGTAATGGTGATGAACTTATGTTGTTAATCCGACGGTTTGGCAAAGGTATGCCTCCTGTGCTCCGGGTACTGTTCATCACGCGATCGACGAAGTGGGCATCACGGTTCTGATGAGCTTGCGTCGTGAGATCGACTTTTTACAGTCTGTCGGGATATAGACAAAAATTGAGCGATGACTCTGATTTGTGTGATTCACCGGTCGGCCGACAATGTATCGTTGAGATTCTGACAAACGGCCGTTGGAAATTGGGGTCAAATCTTGTAGTCACAATCTGTTCATATGTTTCCAACAAAAAATTTACTTAACTGTTGCACGATGGAAAACACACTAGGTTGTCCCGGACTCTGCAAAAACAGTTCGAAGACTGCAGCCAGTGTTATGCACATAGTAAGAGGACAATGTATTGAATTTGAGCTTCATAATTTTTGACAACCCTTACTTTCAACAAAACACTCTTGTTCGATATTTTCCCAACATATTATTCACATAACACTTGCATAATGGAAAACAAAGTGGGTTGTGGTTCACCTATTATTTTATGCAGGCTGTGAGAAATGAATGTTTTGAACTTCATGTTGTAGTTTTTTAACAACACTTAATTTAAGCAAAACACTCATTTTTAATATCTGCCCATATGTTTCCAACACAAAATTTACATAACAATAGCATCATGGAAAACACAGTGGGTTGTGGCTCACTTCTTATTTCTTTTGGACTGTAACAAAATATTGTTTTCAACTTTGCTTTCTTGTCTTATGACACCCCTTACTTTAAGAAAAAATAGTAAGAAGACAGCAGCTAGTGTTATGCACACAGTAAGAGGACAATGTATTGAATTTGAGCTTCCTAATTTTTAACAACCATTACTTTCAGCAAAACACTCTTGTTTGATGTCTGCCCAACACATTATTGACATAACAGTAGCATCATTTCCAACATAGTGGGTTGTGCCTCACTTATTAATTTTTTCGGACTGTAACAAAATATTGTTTTCAACTTCACTTTCTTATTTTATGACACCCTTTACTTTAAGAAAAACAGTAAGAAGACAGCAACTAGTGTTATGCACATAGTAAGAGGACAATGTATTGAATCCGAGCTTCATAATTTTTAACAACCCTTAATTTCAGCAAAACAGTCTTGTTCGATCTCTGCCCAACACATTATTCACATAACAGTTGCATCATGGAAAACACAGTGGGTTGTGTCTCACTTATTAATTTTTTTGAAATGTAACAAAATATTGTTTTCAACTTCACTTTCTTGTTTTATGACACCCCTTACTTTAAGAAAAATAGTAAGAAGACAGTAGCTACTGTTATGCACATAGTAAGAGGACAATGTATTGAATCTAAGCTTCCTAATTTTTAACAACCGTTACTTTCAGCAAAACACTCTTGTTCGATGTCTGCCCAATATTGACATAACAGTAACATCATTTCCAACACAATGGGTTGTGCCTCACTTATTAATTTTTCTGGACTGTAACAAAATATTGTTTTCAACTTCACTTTCTTGTTTTATGACACCCCTTACTTTAAGAAAAATAGTAAGAAGATAACAACTAGTGTTATGCACACAGTAAGAGGACAATGTATTGAATCCGAGCTTCATAATTTTTAACAACCATTAATTTCAGCAAAACACTCTTGTTCGATGTCTGCCCAACACATTATTGACATAACAGTAGCATCATTTCCAACATGGTGGGTTGTGCCTCACTTATTAATTTTTCCAGACTGTAACAAAATACTATTTTCAACTTCACTTTCTTGTTTTATGACACCCCTTACTTTAAGAAAAACAATAAGAAGAAAGCAACTATTGTTATGCACACAGTAAAAAGATAAGAAAAGTTGCAGATTTTGAAATTCCATTTCAGCATTCCATTTCAATATCCTTATACATTTCAAAGAGAAGATGCACAATAAAAGTTGCAGAATGGAAAACACAGACTGTAACAAAATAGTGTATTCAAGTTCACCGTCAAATTTTATAATAACAATACGCATCAGACAATGAAATGTAAAAACATTTCAACACAATATTACACAATCTGAACAAAATTACAATGCACATTTAATACTGGTCACACTGAAGACTCTGTCAACCATTTACGAACAGGTATAATCTCTGTGTTCTCAACATCTGGAAACATTTGTCGCACTTTGATTTTCAAGGTGGAATTGACAGCATACAATTTTTCCACCCTATAATTCTCATGTAGCAGCCTAAAGGAGGGCCTCACATGGTGGATCTCAAACTTGACAATGTGGTTGAATTTGAACACGGCCAACAACCATTCCTCTAGAGGACCTTTGTGATTACTAATTAGAGATTCCCCTTTGAGGAATCTCATAAACCTCATGCTTAGTTGATTCGTAAGATTGTGCCTTTGTATGATAACTGTCGGTCTAATGCACACCTTCCATATGCATCCAGCTAGGAAAAGGTCTCAAATTTCTCGGTAAACAGACATTGGCCAATCACATAAATTGACAATCTTTATTTGCAGATTGTAATATTGAACGTCCATGCCCATATGCGCCCATACTCCAAAGACGTTGTAGAAGAAGTGAGCATAATTATCATACTGCAAATCTGTGTGGTTTGGACCTTTTCTATTAATTCTCCTTAACATTTTTTCTTGCAACCTGTACGGGAGGTTGAGTTCCTCAATTCGAGCAAGAATATTGCATGGTAGATATAGGTGGTAGTTGGTCAACCAACTAGCCACCCATGCTTGAGAACTGCGAGACATCTTCTATAGAATTGCAGCAACAGGTTGTAAAATTCTTGAAATGAAAGGCAAAACAACTTTTTTAGAAGGTAGACCTACATTCTCTAATTAGAAGGACATTGTCAAAGCAATGGAAATAGTGAAAAAATAAGCGAGCAAAGTGGACTTATGTAGATAATGTATGCACTAAAGAGATTGTACCTATTGTTTTGAACTGGACGAGGCGACACGTGCAGTATATCCAAAGGGAATATGGCAACGCACGATTCAACAATGGGAAGAACAATGCTTGAAAGGAAAGAGAACAAAAATTTCAGCACATACAACAACATTCTCTAATTAGAAACACAAGAAATAGTTGGTAAAAATAATTGAAAGCGAAAGAAAACTTTTCATAACTAAGTAATTGTGTATGGACGGTGTCTTTTCCAACATGGAAAATAATTTGAGCATTTTATTTGTTGCAATCACATGAGTTGAACTAATGAATTGTACAAAATATATTTTTGTTACGAACACAAGATGCAAATAATCACAGTTGCAGTATGGAAAACACGGTGGGTTCTGCCTGACATTTTTATTTTATGTAGACTGTAACAAAACAAGGTCTCGAAGTTGACCTTCTTGTTAGTCTTAATTAGTCATGCTTGAAGAATGTTTTAGGCTTAATTATTCTATTTGTAAAATAGGCCTTTTTTGGGGTCCACGACAGTGAAGAAGAGCTTGTTTGAAGTGTTTGTTCCATAAGGTATTTTTTGTTCCAGAAACCCATTTGTGCCAATTTTTACCTATCACAAATTGAGATGCTATTGTTTTGAAAAGAATGCTTGAAAACATGACTCTACCACTAGAAATGCACTCAATTAGCCCAAATCTAGAAAGGAGCGGGTCTTAAATCATCATCTACTTTTACGAATACAAAGGCTCAAGCCAACGCTGATCTACTAAACACTTACTTTCTGCACAAAAAAATCTCTATCAAACGAGGCTTTAATAGAGTATTGTATTCCAAACCTTTTGATGCTCTACCACCATATGAAACATGTTTAGAAATGTCTGCCCATGCTTTACGAACAAACTTTCAGCCCCTTTGAATGCACTTTCCTCGGTTACCAACTTGTACGCATCCAATTTCATTGGAAATCTTCTGTATTTTCTAAAGATCAGCAACCAAACATTGAATGGTTTGCTTCCCTTGCATGATTCAATAGATACACTTCTTAAATTACATAACATCATCCAAAAAAATGGACTTATGTAAGCAAAGTTATTAAATTCGAACCATACCTTCCATTGGGTTTACACCTGCAAAAGATAGTCATCGACGAGGACTCCTTTCTCGAGATTGGAATGCTGAAGTGAACAAAAAAATCCATAAACGAAATCATAAAGCTTATGGCGTGGTACAAGCACATACTAGAAAAATGAATCTACAATACCATTTCCTATTACAATAAAGAAATTGAAATGGGTTTTATCATACTCACCCGTATTAGATGTTGTATCCTCTGCCACATCCATAGTAGTTGCACCTGAAGTCTGACATTGCATATTGACATTCAAATTCAAACTATTATTCACGGACAACGGAAAGGAGTCATCCAAAGGGGTTTGGTGATTTGACTGTTGTGAGGAATGCTTTGTATGCCAGGTTGGACGTCGACGACGATCCCTGGTTGCACTAAACCATGGACGCATGTGAACGGTGCTAGTTGCAACTTGATCAAGATCTGAAATGAATTCAAATGGAAATGCATTTGATTGTTGTAGGTCCTCTACAAAATTGTCCACACATTTTGCATATGACTGCACCTGTTGTAGAGATTGTGGTGGTGTACACATCACTTTCTTCAAGAGCTCGTTAGTGTCATTCCAAAGAGACATTGTCACCACATGTTCATCATATACATGAGTCATATAAGGAGCTTGCATAGGCGTCAGAACATTAGGGTTGTTTTCTTCTATGGCCCCCTTTGACATTGTCTCGTTGAAATCTATGTTTGTATCAATTGATTGACCTCCCCCGTCTAAATGAGGACCCAAAAGAAATTTGTATTAGGCTGTAGAAAATGAAAAACACAATTGACTCCAATAAAGTAATGCAATTCGAATTGAAATTCACTTACCATGGACCACCCCTTCAATGACAGATGATATTTTAATCAAGTAAGCAACCTTGACGACATGTTTGCAAGTGTTCCCCTCCAAACTCCAAGGGCAATCACAAACAAAAAGGTGCTCCCCAAATTTCTGAACAAGGTAGTGCATTGACCTACTTTGAATTTTCACCTAGTACCGTCCAGGATCTGTTTCATCGGGAATACAATCATCGTCTGAAATTGCCTTGGCCCAATCCACACTAGATCGCATATTTAAATATTTTTTGTTCGTCAAAAAACCATAATGCTGCAACTTTTCCTTTTGCCTATAGAATGGTTCAATTTTATACACAAGTGTGTAATACAAATAGTCCATTCTCCTATTTCATTTTTCTAAACGATCGCACAAGTACCGAGTTTTTAGTACGCAATGGTACAACTCAATGGCTGCATTCGTATCCTGGTTGGCATGTGGGAATAGTCTGTAATTTTTTGCCCACATGGCTGCGAACAAAAACATCCAATAGTCAAGTAAGCCACAAAATATTAGACGTGACATCAAATAATTTGAATGGTGTGAATCATGTGAGGTGATGATAATTCACAACTCACCAATTCGACCTTCTCCTTCGCACCAAGTCTTCTTGAAGTACTCTAAGAATCGGGCCTGATCATTGAACTCCTCAAAGAAAGAGTTCAATAGCTGAGTGACGCAATCTTCAGTGTCAACAATTGCCATCATGATCGTGCCAAGACTACGGAAGATGTCCATTGCCCTTTCCTTGGCTGCATACTTGTATACATTCTTTAGCCAAGCCCTTTTGACATGCCAAAGGCATAGAAGCACACAACATTGAAAGATAACCCTAATAGATAATAGAAACGATATTGTTTACCATTCAACTGCATGATAAAGTGGCATTGAAAATGAATAGCAAATGAGAAAGGTACACAAATGATGAAAGGGATGCACATACTGTATGGCTTGGATCTCTGCAGTCGCATCGTCGGTCAAAAATGAATTGATTCTCCAATCGGGCCTAGCTCTTCTTCCACGTTCGATCAATATGCGTAGCCACGCAAAGATATCCTCAATCTTGTTTCATGAGGAGACTACCCATGCAACCGGCACACCACTTTGTTGCTCGTCGAAAACGAGGAGAGTATACAATGGGTACTATAGAGAGAACAACTCAACATGAGCATTGTGAATTTTACAGCCAATAAGATCATTGAAAACACGACGAACTATTTGTCAATGTTTGTAAGGCCTCACCTCATATTTGTTAGTTGAAAACATGGAATCCATCGAGATGACTGAGTTGTGTGAGCAACTAACCATCCTATCCACCATCCATGGAGTCTAAACCCTGATAACAAAAGGCGTATTGTTCCCATCGGGCCGTTGAAAGTAGAAGAAGTTGTCAAAGTCCTGTCCACTCCACAGTAGGATACTTGTCGAATCAATTTTGTGTTTTTGTGTGTGAGTACAACACACCTTTTGCCACACATTCATTACATCCTTTCTTGTAAGGAATTGATCTCTCTTGGACATCATTCCACATAACAGAGGATCACTGATGTGTCTATCCATTATTGCATTGACACTGACATCCATGAGCAAAAAGCTTTCAATATAGCTTTTGCACTCCGTGGATAAATTAGCAGAAAACATAGAATGCTTCTCTCCACTTGTGTGATGAATTCCATGGCAAAATTCACCATTTTTATCTACGTGGAACATTTCTTTGTAGATAATATAGGCAACATCGGGTTTGCCTTCCATAACCTTTACCATGAAGTGGTATTGACAACCTCGCTTTTGTATAAACATCTTATGTGGTTTCTTCTCTGGTGGAGGCTGGTTTCTATTGTCTTTAGGACCGTATTGACACCAGTAGCTGCAAGAAAGACATCATCTCATCATGTTCAACCGAGAGAGTAAAATATCATTCGGCCATAGAAATGAATGTCGATATATACAAACCTCTTATACAAAATAGTTTTTCTATAAGTTTTGTCGTAGACGGGACAGGAGTTGGTAGGTTCTCTTATTTTCTTTTCCAAAAAAATTGTTTCTACAGCTTCAACATACGTTTCACCGTGAATGAACTGATCAAGTCTCATAAGAGGAATTGCTGCAACAAGGTCAGGGACCTTATCCTTGTTGACGGAAATAGTAGCCCATTCCAAATCAGAAGACAAAAAAGGAGAGCCTCCATTTTGTACATCTTGCACCTCCAATTCGTCTAGCTTCTTCCATTTCAAACCTCTCACCATTCTAGGAAATCACAACATTGGACGAATACTTAAAATTAGTGTGGATTGTGTGAAGAAAAAGAAAAAAATAATTCATTAAACATAGATAAAATGTGCTTGCATTGCTCTCACCCACGTCAAACCAATAGGAAATTCTAGCTTCAACCGAGGAAAATTAAAGGTGATAGATTCAATCGAGCTACACATAAAATATAACACAAATGCATGCTGGAAATCGAACAGTCCAACAACCCAACACTATGTTTTCCGAATCACAATTATTTTCTGCACTTTTCTTTCAATCATGCGAAATTCAAACACAACAATGGAATGTGTGGTTTCGAAGACATTCATACTGTCATGTAACATTTCATGTTGCAAAACCATAGGTGTTAAGAATCAAGCAACCTACCATGAGACAACCCTTGACAGTTGAACATGGAGATTCAAATAATTGAAACCCAACACTGTGTTTCCCATTCAAAATCATTTTGTGCAGTTTTCTTATCAATCGACTGAAATTTAAACACAACAATGGAATGTGTGATTTGGAAGATAGTCATATTGTATTGTAACATTCCATATTTCAAAACCATTGGTTTTAAGAAGCAAGAAACCCACCATGAGACAACCCTCTACATTTAAACAAGGAGACTCAAATAACTGAAACCTAGCACTGTGTTTCCCATTCACAATTATTTTGTGTAGTTTTTTAACTGAAACCCAGCACTGTGTTTCCCATTCAGAATTATTTGGAGACTTGCAAAAGAGAATAACAATTGAACTAATATAGTGGAGGCTAAATACTTCAATGGGTTACTTGTTTTTTATTTTCCAAATTTGGATAACTTATATAATGTCTTACTTATATGAATTAAAGTAAAAAATTATAGATAACTCATTAGAAAGAGACCAATTTGAAATGTAGGAAATGGGTTGAAGGCTAGATTTCGGTATGATTCTTGGTTGGGAAACACTCTCTGTAATTTTTTAATCCCTTGTTTAGCTATCAAGGATGGTCTTTCTTATTTATTTTCATATTGTGTGGCTAATTACTAGGAATATGGTACTTAATTTAGAAAGTTGATTAATTTATTTACTCCTCTCAATCATCTCAATGAAGAGGTTATTAGCTACCTTATATAGAATTTAAAGAGTTCTATATAGTCTAGTTTAATAGGAAAAAATAGACCATTTGGTTGGGTTCCTCCATATGGAAGTGTACTATTGCATCTACTTATCTCCTTGAACATGATATACATGTTGAGGTGTTTGAAAAGAAAGAGATTTTGAACAAGAATATATTACATAAATTCAATCTCCGACATCTAGCACATTGCTTGTTAGAGTAAATTATTGATTATTGATAATCTTAAAAATATAGCCATTACAAGCCCCAATAGATGTGATCTTTGTGAGAATAATTTTGACTCTATTTTTCACATTTTTCTAGAATATTTATTCACCTACTCTATTTAAATATCAAGTTCTCACCCTTAATGATGAATGGAGATTCCCTCGGTATTTTAAACTACCTCAATTACCTTTCTCCCCCTCTTGGTATATCTTAAAAATTATTAAAATCTATAAGAAAATTCACTCCATAAATGAGGAAGCAATTGATCATCTCTACCATGGAGGTAGTGGAAAAACTATTTCTTTAGACAATATGAGTTGTTTTATGGAAAACATCACATTGGTATGATGGAAAATCTTTTCCTAGTAAAATTACTTGTGGGATAATTATGAGAACTGGGGTTGATTGCAATTATCTGATATTGGGAAAATTATTGAATGACTTGATAATAATTGAAGTTTATCAAAATATTTATTTGGGTTACTCCTTTAGATTTATCACAATCTACAACTTGGAGGTCAATGATATCACCATTTTTCTCTTTATTTGTAAAGGATACTACCTATCAATCAATCTACTTATTGATCCCTCTTTGGGAATCAACTTCTTTCATTTTTTCCAATGAGACTTAATAATTTCATCATTTTCTACTTTTTTATGGACTAGTACGTTTGGAAGATTATCATGGGAGATGAGAGACTATGAATAGAGGCTTATTATTGTCAATAATACAATAAAAAAATTACTATTTGGAAATCCTTGCGAAGGGTGAGCTAAATCCATTTATATAATACATAGATAGTTACGATCCATTAGTTCATAGAGATTTCATTGTACAATGGAAGAGTAATAAGGTTATTGTGAGGGATCTAAAATTTTAAGACACTAAAGAGTTCAACATTGTAGTTGCTACCATGTCTAAGAAAAGAGCCAAGACCCATCAAGTGAGCAAATGTCAAAGAAAATAAAACATTGACACTTTCGTAAAAGGCTTTGAGAAGCTCATTAAATGATAATCAAGATTTCTCAAGGAGGCTCTTCCTTAAAATGAATTCAACTTCTTTCTCATTAAATATTTTACCCTGAATGAGAAGTATAAATTATCTATCTTTTGTTAAATAACTTTCCCTTTGTAAACAATATAAGGCATAATTACCTAGTATGCTTTGCTTTGTACCTTTCAATATATATAGAGAAATAAGTCATGAATGAGATTCTAGGTAAGAAAAAAGGTCCACTACACCAACCTTCTATAATTTAACTTTATAATTGTAATAAATTCAATTCCTTACTTCTCAAATCCAATCATAGGGTGGTTGTTAATGAAAAAGTGCTCTTATTTTTAAATCTTAAAAGAGGTCTAGTCTTGGTGAGGAAACTACAAATGATCCCACTAAATCTTCACTATTCGTACTGTTATCTTCTTTAAACTTATTACACCTATAGGTAGAGCTAGTATGAGTAGAAGTCCTACCCCCTCTAATCTTAGTGTTGAGGTGATCCATCTAATGTTTCCCCTATTGATACCATTTCCCCTCCCTCTAATACAAAAGGAAAATACCTAGATATTGTTGGTTCTTCAATTGAGTTTATTGATAACCCCAGATTTAAGAATATATAAACAACTACTAACAAGAATAATAATTATATCAAGGATACTATGGCCTAAAATGAAATCACTCAATATGATGGTTTTAATCTTCAACATAGATTCCTAAAGTGGTTCAAGAATGAAGTTGAGAATGAAATTAAGGATGGAGAAAAATCATAAATAGGTGAATATGGATGTTACTAAAATTGAGATTAAAGTGAGATTATTTGATAAGGATTGTACAAATACATTGCTTGGATTGAGATTCTATTTATATTGTAATAATATTTCTATCTCATGCATCTCGAACACTCTTAGAATGTGAATTTGGATTCCTATACTGTATAATTATAGAGGTATCTTCTATTTATATTCTAATGGTAACCTTGCCATTATTTTTCATATTCCATTTGACTTTAGACTCATTTAAACTATTTTCCATTTCTTAAGTACTAGAAGAAGAAGTTGAGAATCTTGTCATAAAAATGGGTCCCACATGTGTTAGTGGCTCCAAAATAGAGAACTATATTTAGGGATTTAATCCATAAGATAGTTATGAGTCGAACATGTCTTTGCGGTTTTATTTTGTATTTAGGGTCTCATTGATTGAGCCCATATGGCGTCCATGTGAATTCATTGATGTCCAAGGTGGGTATTGGATTTTTTCATGTACTAAGGCCTTGGTCTACTATTTTGGTGAAAAAAATTATGGCTTTTGTCTCTTTTCTTATGTATTAGTAATATAAGATAGTAGTTTAATATTATTTTTTGTAGTTTTTTTTTTCAATGGTGCAAAATTTAAACACAACAATGGAATGTGTGATTTTGAAGACATTCAAGCAACTGAAATACTCGACATTGTGTTTCCCAAATTTCAAATTAAAAGAACTTGTAAAACCCTCTACATTAAAACAAGGAGATTCAAATAAATGAAACCCAACACTGTGTTTCCCATTCAGAATAATTTTGTGCAGTTTTTTTATTGAAACCCAGCACTGCGTTTCCCATTCAGAATTACTTTTTGCAGTTTTTTTTTCAATGGTGCAAAATTTAAACACAACAATGGAATGTGTGATTTTGAAGACATTCAAGCAACTAAAATACTTGACATTGTGTTTCCCAAATTTCAAATTAAAAGAACTTGTAAAACCATCTACATTAAAACAAGGAGATTCAAATAAATGAAACCCAGCACTGTGTTTCCCATTCAGAATAATTTTGTGCAGTTTTTTTATTGAAACCCAGCACTGCGTTTCCCATTCAGAATTATTTTTTGCAATTTTTTTTTTCAATGGTGCGAAATTTAAACACAACAATGGAATGTGTGATTTTGAAGACATTCAAGCAACTAAAATACTCCACATTGTGTTTCCCAAATTTCAAACTAAAAGAACTTGTAAAACCCTCTACAATTAAACAAGGAGATTCAAATAAATGAAACCCAACATTGTGTTTCCCATACATAATTAATTTGTAGAGTGTTTTTATTGAAACCCAGCACTGCGTTTCCCATTCAGAATTATTTTTTGTAGTTTTTCTTTTAAATGGTGTGAATTTTAAACACAACAATGGAACGTGTGATTTTGAGACATTCAAGCAATTGAATTACTCCACATTGTGTTTCCCAAATTTGAAATTAAAACATCTTGGTAAACCCTCTCCTTGCAACAAAATTACCCCCCACATCGATTTCGTCTGTATTTTGCTCCAAATCCTCCACGTGCACTCCACACTTCAACTTATTTGGTTGGTATTCTCCTTGAATTCGCCCACGTGCACTCAGATCTTCAGCTTTCCCTTTCAATGTGCAGACAGGGAACAAAACAAATAGTATTTTTGCCTTGCTTTCTCCAAACAAAAAACGCCCACGTCATTCCCTTCCACTTTTCCCCGGCCACACAAAAGAAACTAGTTGACGAAGCTAACCTGCCCGCTTTTTTGCCCGGCAACAGGCGGGAAAATGCACCTAACGGCGTCGTTAACACCCGCCTGACCGTAGCTCAGACGTTTCGGCCCCTCTGCCGGTTTCAAGCATCTGGCGGGCCCCGCACTACGACGTCTCATCATGTTATGTATGTATCCATGTATGTTCATGTCTATGTTTTTCATGCTTTTTCGATGTACATAGGTGAATTTTGTCTAGCAGTTAGTCGGCTCCCAACGAAGGTCCCTCCCCGTAAAAAATGCAAATAGAGATTAAATAAAAATTAAATCGAAGGGACTTTTGGATTTTAGAGTGATAATTTTTAGGTCCCTTCAATGGAATGAAAATTGAAAGTGGGTATTGTGTGAAAATATAAACAATGCAAAAAAAAATTTATTAAAACTATCACGATGTGAGTGCAATAATATTATGGGAGGATATAATTTTTACCAAAGGGGTAATATGCATTTATGAAATGTTTTCACTAAAAATGAAACATTCTAACCAAAGGAATTAAAATGAGTGTAAAAGTCTTGGGGTGGGTAATTGTTTTTACCCAAAGGATATTATTTACTAAATGAGGTGAAAACACAATCGCCAACAAACAAAGGATAATAATAATCATTGAAATTAATTCTCACGGGATGAAAAGGCAATGAAGATTAAATTTAAAATATCTTAATTTGCTGACGATATTAATTAAATGAAAAGTTGCATAGGGTGGCTTATTAAAAATATGTAACAGTCAGTTCCCTTCATTTTGTATAAAAGGGAAACCAAGACCAACATTAGAAATCATTAGATATTAGATAGATCAATAGGGACAAGAATAGGATATAATAGAAAAATCATTTTGAACAATCACTTCTTGTATGGATTGTAATATCTTTTGAAGCAATTTAATGGAGAAATTATAATTTGGTGGCCAAAATTTTGGTGTTCAATTATTTGTTAATATTAACTCATAAATGTTATCTTGTTGTCTCTAGAGTGGTCTTTTCTTGTTATTCAAGTTGAATGTATCAAGCATACATTTAGTTATTCAAGTCACATTTGTTGCCTCTGTGTGATTCATTTTGATTGGTTTCTGCAAGAAAGAATTAAAAATCCTTCTATGTAATTTATTTTAATTGGTTTTTGCCAAGAATTAAAATCCTTTTAAATAAGCTATCTTAATTGGTTTCCTTCAAACAAGAATTAAAATCCTTTCAAATATCACTGTAACTTGGGGAGATCATTGGGATTAGTAAGAAGAGCCTGGTAATTGATAACCATACACGTTTATGCTAGTCATAAACTTCTAAAAGTGCTAAATAATTAGAGTTAAGCCATAATTAGGACACATACATCATATACATCTTGGCTCCATTTCCCAATAGGATAAGACAATGATCAATTTCATTTAGAATTACATTCTATAAGAACTTCATTCACACCATCCAAGCTTTCGATTATAGGAGTAGAAGTCAGAAATAACAAGTAGTTTAGTATTCAAGTTATCTATTTCAAAACCCCCATGCCATATTGAAGTAGATAATAAAAATAGTTTAATTAAACCACATTCAATTTGCTTAAAATCATAACAAAGGAAATCACATTCATTAGTAATCAAGGTACACCTACCTAGGTCTAGCAGAACCTGAAGTGTAAGGAATTCCAACCACATTGGTTAATTCCATTCATTGGCCAAAACATTGTTAAACTGACCATAGAACCTGACATACTCTTAGGGTTTGCAATTTGCAATTTTAGGAACTAACAAAGTGAAATTCCCTACACCCTGTAACTAGGTTTTTGTTGCACCAATGCATGAAATATTTTCTTATCTTCAAATTGTAACTCTTGCAAAAATAAAAATTCTAAATTCTTTCACCTTCTTGTCATAGATTCACATTATCTTCTTGCTACTCGACTCCTTCCTTCTACGCCTCTTGTAACTGCCTATTCTTCTATTTTTCCACCATCCACTCTACCAATCGATGATGTTCTCCTCCCTCTTTCTTTGCAAAACTCCATCTGTTAACTAATTATTTTCCTTTCCTACCAGCGTGGATGTGTAAGTTTTTTTATTTTGTAACATCAAATTTTATTTCAAAGCAGCCCCTTATTGCCCACATGGATGTGTGAATATGAATTTGCTAAGTTCAAATTTTCTTTTCCACAAGATCAAACCTCCTATGTAAAAAAACAAGCCAAAATTTTCCAACCAAAGCATAAGGAAACAAAATAAATGAAAACCAAAATTTAGGGTTGATGCTCTTGCATCGGGCTCTTTTGGAACAAAAACAAAATCATGAGCTCTTGCTCATGAGTTCATCAATGCTATGACTGTATTTGGAGATATTAGTCACTGATAACGAAGTGGCATCCTCCAAAGGATGATCCTTCCATTTCACCAAGTATTGGAAATATTCTTTCCCTCAAGTCTTCTTCAACAATTGCTTCTCTAAAATACATTCAAGGTCAATCGAAGCTGGCTTGGTCACTTGCTATTCCCATCTTGGAATTAGCTCTATGTTTTTTGTTCCATCCGTTTCCTTGCCTTTGTAGGGATAGATATCAACTACATTGAAAATGGGCGAGATGCCCATATCAGAAGGAAGAGCTATCATGTAAGCATTAGTGGAAAACTTTATGAGAATATTGCAAGGATCTATCTTCTTCATTTTCAATTTATTGTATACACCTTTTGGAAATTTATCCTTCCTAAGATGAGCCAAAACAATATCATCAACCTAAAAATGTACTTTTCTCCTCTTCTTATCAGCATACTACTTATACTACTGGTTTCTCCCCTCAATCTGCAATTTGACCTCTTCATGAAGGTCATGAATGCCTTTGGAAAAGTCCTCACCATCTACACTTCTCCTCTTGAAATTACTAGGATCTATGAGTTCATTTACACCCCTTGGATGCATACCATAAAAAATATCGAATGGGCTCAAACCTATACTCTTATTTGGAGAATCATTATATGTAAACTCAACCTGTGCTAAAGCCATATCCCAATCACCAGGTGTGTTTCCAATAAGACACCTCAACATATTACCCAAACTTGTGTTGAATAATTTTGTTTGACTATTTGTTTGGGGATGGTTAGTTGAAATAAAACTGAGATGTGTACCCAACTTCTTCCAAAGTGTTCTCCAAAAGTGACCCACAAACTTAGTGTCTCTATTAGATATTATACTCCTGGGTATACCGTGCAATCTCATCACTTCTTTGAAAAACAAGTTAGCTATATTTGTTGAATCGCTAATCCTTTTGCAAGGAATGAAATGAACCATTTTTAAGAATCTATCCACAACTACAAAAATGGAATCATTGCCTCTTTGAATTCTAGGCAATCCTACAACAAAATCCATACTTACATAATCCCATGGTCGATGTGGCATAGGCAATGGTTGGTACAAACCAATGTTTTGACAACCACCCTTTGCATGATAACATACTTTACATCTCTCATATGCCTCTTCAAATCCTTCTACATTCATGGCCCATAATAATGTGTGCTCAACTGTAGGTAAGTTTTATCTTGTCCAAAATGTCTTGCTAGGCTGCCATAATGCTTCTCCTTTAAGCGATTCTTTCTCATTGACCCCTTGAGAATGCACAATTGATTAAATTTGAACAACAAACCCTCTTGCAATACAAAATAAGCCCATGGTCCTCTATCTCTATTGATAGGACCGCTGAAAGCTTCATATGCATCTTTGAAATATAGATTAGTCACATACAACTCCTTCAAGCTCTCAAACCCAACACTATTTTCTTGAATCTTTTGTAGCAATAGAATTCTTCTACTTAACGCATCAAAAACTTTGTTTCCTTGCCCACACTTATGTTTCAACACAAAATTAAAATTCTAAAGGTACTCCACCCATTTTGCATACCTTTGATTTAGCTTGTGTTGGATATTAATAAACTGAAGTGCATGGTTATCTATGCAAACAACAAACTCTTTATGAATCAATTAGTGCCTCCACTTTTTAAAATATTGTACCAATACATAAAATTCAAGATCATCAACTGAATGTTTCTTCTTAGCATCATTTAATTTTTCATTGAAATAAGAAACTAGTTTCCCTTCTTGACTTAGGACAACCCCTATTGCTAAGCCACTGGCATCACACTCCACTTGAAATAATTTATTAAAATCAGGTAACACAAGTATAGGTTGTTCAATCACTTTCTTTTTCAGAAGTCTAAAACATTATTTAGCCCATTCAAACTCCTTTTTATGTGCTTTTATAATGTCATGTATAGGAGCAACTATGTTATTGAAATTTTTGATAAATTTTCTATAAAAACTAGCAATTCCATGAAAAATTCTTACCTCACAAATACTCCTAAGTGTTGGCCAATCAAGAATGGCCTTAACCTTATCCTTGTCCATCTTCAATCCCTCTCTGGAAACCACAAAACCCAAGTAGACTAATTTAGTCTTCATAAAGGTACACTTTGGAAATCTAATAGCATTGAAAGGTACACTTGTTGAGGTTGATCAACAACTTCTCCTCATGCAACTGGG
Source organism: Sequoiadendron giganteum (assembly GCA_007115665.2). NCBI lineage: Eukaryota > Viridiplantae > Streptophyta > Pinopsida > Cupressales > Cupressaceae > Sequoiadendron > Sequoiadendron giganteum. The sequence continues at coordinate 491,878 of CM021104.1, forward strand.
TCATAACCAACCTTAAGTTCTCTAGTTTTTCTTCCTTAGACCTACTAAAAACCAGTATATCATCCAAATAAACTATCACAAAAATCCCTAGGAATTGTTTCAAGACTTCATTCATATGCCTCATAAAATTACTGTGTGCATTTGTAAGCCAAAAGGGCATAACCAACCATTCATAAAGACCATAATTAGTCTTAAATGCTATCTTCCATTCATCCTCAAGTCTGATCCTAATCTGATGGTAGCCACTTTTCAAATATATCTAAAATAAATACATAGAACCACTCAAACAATCCATTAAATCATCCATCATTGGAATAAGAAACCTGTATCTAATGGTAATCTTATTGATTTCTCTAGATTTTGTACACATTCTCCAATTACCTTATTTCTTGGGCACTAGGAATGTTGGTACAACAGAAGGACTAAGACTTTCCCTTATCATTCCTTTTTCCACCAACTCTTCAACTTTCTTTCTAATCTCCTCATTTTCCTTGGGAGTCAATCTATGTTCAACATTGTTTGGTAGACTATCCGCTCGAACCAAATCCATATGGTGACTAATGCTCCTCATTGGAGGCAACTCATTAGGCAAATCAGCTACCACAACATCCATACGTTCTCTCAATATGTACCACATCTTATTCAGTAAGTCATCCAACTTAATAGAGGTAAGTGAAACCTTAGGCTTGAGTACTAATGCATATATAATTCCTGAACAAATTACAAGCTTGTAGAACTCCTTTGTATATTATTTCACACTCATCTCTTTCTACTTAAGATTTTGTAGCCTTTTGAATAGGTTAGTTTGGTAGTCTCTAGGAAGGAATTTTTCTTTCAGTTTAGAAACCATTTTGTCCCAAGAGGTTATCTTCTCCTTATTTTTCTCTTTCTGAGTGAACATAATCCCACTACATAGCAATGTGGCCTTTGAGTCTTGAACAAGAAATCTTGACTTGTTTCTCCTCTTCCACTTCTTCATATTCAAAATACTTATCAAGCTCATTGATCCAATCAATGAGTTTCTCTCCATTGAGGCTTCCTAAGTAGATGGGAACCTCTATCTTGGGATTGGATCCAATCCCCATGATTTCTCTCAATAATTTTACTTCAAACCCATAAGGTTCTTCTTCTTCTCCACGAACCACCTCTTCTTTGTCTTGTTGCTCCTCTTCTTCATTATCACTTATATCTCCAACGAGTAATCCTCTCCTTTGTGCTTACTCCATGGCATCCATTCTTGTCGTAAAGTTTTGCAACAACTCAAGAATCCATTCATCTATGCCCCTTTTTGTACCTCCTCTGGTACCCCCTCTTAGAATTCTTCTCAATGGCATCTTTCCCAATCTTACCCTGCCCAATCACTTGTTGCTCTGATACCAGAAAATGATGGTAGAGGTTGCAAAACATAAATGAGTTTTTATTAATACCTTCAAATTTATCAATACTCAATTATGCTAAAAGTAAGAGGAATTTATACACAACAGAGGAAAAATTAAAGCTCCAAACTACAAGCTTCTCTGGTGAAAAATATAAACCCAAATATATGTATAGATAAGTCACGCTTACAATAGCCATTTTGGCTGGAAACAAAAGGAAAAAAAATCCAAGAAAGATAGTAAATCTCTTTCCAATGCAATACCAAAATATTTTCTTTCATACATTCTTCTAATGTTGCTCTTGTTGAATCAAATTCCCTACGCCTTGTAACTAGGTTTTAGCTAGGCTAGTGCATGAAATATTTGCTCATCTTCAAACTGTAACTCTTGCAGAAATAACAATTTTGAATTCTTTCACCTTCTTGTCATGGATTCACATTATCTTACTGCTACTCAACCCCTTCCTTCTACGCCTCTTGTAACTGCTTATTCTTCAATTTTTGCACCATCCACTCTACCATTTGATGATGTTCTCCTCCCTCTTTCTTTGCAAAACTCTAGTTGTTAACTAATTCTTTTCCTTGCCTACCAGTGTGGATGTGTAAGTGTTTTTATTTTGCATCATCAAAATTTATTTCAAAGCAACCCCTTATATCTGCATGGATGTGTGAATATGAATTTTTTAAGTTCAAAATTTCCTTTCAAAACAACACCTAAGTCTCTGCCACAAGATCATGCCTCCTATGTAAAAATGCAAGGAAATTTTTTCCAACCAAAGTATAAGGAAACAAAATAATGGAAACCAAAAATTCAGGGTCAATGCTCCTGCATCAACAACCTAGTGGAAAGATATTATTTGAGTTACAAAATTTCTTAGCTTTCCATCTTGCACCATGGAAATTTTGGATATGTGGATATATGATATTGAAAAATTTAATCATAAACTCATTTTAAGACAATCCACTCTCTTTGAGAACAATTTTTTTGGCCTCAACTCTTGACTTCATTGAGTATTTATCATATTCAAATCTCTTCCAAATAAATTAAATTGAATCATCAATATTGTCAAACTATAAAAAAAAATTCAAATTTCCAAAATCATTACATATATTTTTTATACACTGTACATTGAATTCATCTGCATCTTTTGATTTTTCACAGACAAGAGACTTCACAAATTGTGTTTTACTTCCAAGGATGGCTATATTTGGATTAGTTACTGCTATAGCTTTTTTATATGATTGTAGGTGTAGATGAAATTCAACATGATTTTGACAAGTTTCACGTACTTTATTTATACTTACAAAACATGGTTGTAGTCTCTCAAACATCCTTTGAAAAATCTTCACATGTGAAAATTCTTTTTTGAATGCTTCAAAAAGTTCACTTTGTATTGTATCTATTAAATGTTTTGGATGACAAATTTTTGCAGCATCTTCACCTATTATTTTTATAGTGTCCCTTCTATTGGAAGAAACATGAGAGTGGTTTAGTCTAATGTTCAATTACTCATTTCAGTACATCTTCTAAAATTATATCTTTTCAAGGAACCCTACAAATATTTACCCAATTATTCTCAATATTTTCATCTAATCTATTTCTCTTCATAATATATCTTTGAACAGTTATCCTAGATACATTTAGTAATTGGGAAATTTCTTGAACTTGTCTTCTATGTGATAATTTCTTACTATAAATGGAAATCATCAATGCTCTACATGCAACACTTGAATCAGTAGCTCAACTCTTGCTTTTAATACAATTCAATGTTTCTTGTAGGTTTTCAACAATTGTTTGTTTTAATGAATATGATGACTTTTTCCTATTACCAACCCCTAAAATCTCCAAAACAGGGGTCATTTATTTTTTCCTAAATAAATTTTCACATAATTGTGCTCTTCTAATCAAATATTTTTCTTCAAAAAATTCATCTCATATTCTTTCAGAGTGTAAATTTATTGTGCTTTCCGATAACATGTCTTGAGGTGAAATATTCTTGAAAAGAGAACCCTCATCCATCTCCATCAGATTTTTCATACCATATAAATATTTATATCATTACCTTCAATTTGTTCTTGTACCTCTACATTAACTTGGTCACCAATAATTTTAATGGGTTCTTCTTGAGTAGATGTTCCTTCATCCATTTTTTGGTCTCTCTTTTTCTATCATACAACCTTGATCTAGTCCTTTTATTCCTAATCATAAATTGATCAAGTTTGAATTCACCTGCATACAAATGTACACATACATATAATTTAACCTAAATTTTATTTTTGATATATAGAGATATCTATTCAAAAAATTGTGCTTTAGAAAATAACTAAGGAGAGAAAAGGAGAGGAAGAGAGAGATATAATTGGTATAGCACTACATTTATGATACAAGGAAAGAGAGAGAGGGTAGCACTAATATGGTCATGCCCCCAAAATAGAACCTAAGAGAGATCTAGGTATCTAAGGAGAGAGAAAGGGTAGATTGTATTTAAGGAAAGAGAGAGGTTAGCTCACTATGGTAGAAGGAGAGAGGGAGAGATAAAACCAATTCACAGTTATAATTTCTTAATGTACAAGGTAAGACTTTAATAAAATGAAAGAGAGAGAAGTGTCCAAGGAGAGATCTAGAGAGAGAGTAGGTATCTAAGGAGAGAGAGAGAGGGTATCACTACATGTATGATAGGAGGAATATATGAGATAGGGGTATATAAGGAAAGAGAGAGGGTAGTGTGCTATGATAGGAGGAATATATGAGATAGGGGTATATAAGGAAAGAGAGAGGGTAGTGTGCTATGATAGAAGGAGAGAGGGAGAGATGAAACTAGTTCTCATAGTTAGATTATATTTTTTTGTAATGTACAAGATAAGACTAATAAAATGAAATAGAAAGAGAGAAGTATCTAAGGAGAGAAATAGAGATAACTTAGATCTATCTAAGGAGAGAGAGGGGTTAGCTCACTATGGTAGAAGGAGAGAGGGAGAGATGAAACCAACTCATATTTAGATATATTTTTTTCATAATGTACAAGATAAGACTAATAAAATGAAAAAGAAAGAGAGAAGTATCTAAGGAGATATATAGAGAGAAATTAGATCTATCTAAGGAGAGATAGAGGGGTTAGCTCACTATGGTAGAAGGAGAGAGGGAGAGATGAAACCAACTCATGTAGTTATGTAATCTCTTAATGTGCAAGATGTACTTGACTAATAAAATGAAAGAGAGTATCTAAGGAGAGATAGAGACAAAACTTAGGTATCTAAGGAGAGAGAAAGAGAGGGTAGTGCACTACATGTATGATAGAAGGAGAGATGGAGAGATAAAACAAACTCATAGTTATAAGAATAATAAAATGAAAGAGAAAGAGCTTGAAGTATCTAAGGAGAGAGAGAGAGAGAGAGAGAGAGAGAGAGAGAGAGAGAGAGAGAGAGAGAGAGAGAGAGAGAGAGAGAGAGAGAGAGAGAGAGAGAGAGAGAGTTCACTATGACTATGATATGAGACAAGGAGAGATGAAACCAACTAATGTAGTTAGATGATTTCTTAATGTACAAGATGTAAAAATAATAAATTGAAAGAGATAGAGAGAAGTATCTAAGGAGAGATATAGAGATAACTTAGACCTATCTAAGGAGAGACAAAGGTTAGAGCTCACTATGGTAGAAGGAGAGAGGGAGAGATAAAACCAACTCATGTAGTTAGATAATTTCTTAATGTACAAGATGTAATTGACTAATAAAATGAAAGAGGGAGTATCTAAGGAGAGATAGAGAGATAAATTAGGTATATAAGGAGAGAGAAAGAGGGTAGTGCACTACATGTATGATAGAACTCGAGAGAGGGAGAGATGAAATGAATTCATAGTTAGATATTTTTTCATAATGTACAAGATAAGACTAATAAAATAAAAGAGAAAGAGCTTGAAGTATCTAAGGAGAGATATAGAGAGAAGTTGGACCTATATAAGGAAAGAGGGGGAGGTTCTCTCACTATGGTAGAAGTAGAGAGGGAGAGATGAAGTTGAATCATGTAGTTAGATAATTTTTTAATGTACAATATGTGAGACTAATAAAATGAAAGAGAGAGAAGCATCTAAGGAGAGATATAGAGAGAACTTATACTTATCCAAAGAGAGAGATAAAGGTTAGCTCACTATGGTAGAAGGAGAGAGGGAGAGATGAAACCAACTCATGTGTAGTTAGATAATTTCTTATTGTAGATGATATGCTTGACTAATAAAATGAAAGAGAGAGAAGTATTGAAGGAGAGATAGAGAGAGAGAGAGAGTAGGTATGTAAGGAGAGAGAAAGATAGGGTAGCACTACATGTATGATAGAAGGAGAGGGAGAGATGAAACCAACTTATAGTTCTAATTTCTTAATGTACAAGATAAGACTTATTTAAAATGAAAGAGAAAAGTATCTAAGGAGAGATAGAGAGAGAGTAGAACCATCTAGTGAGAGACAAGGTAGCCCACTACACATAGGATATGAGAGAGGGAGAGATGAGAGAGGGGTGTCATATATATATATATATAGAGAGAGAGAGAGAGATAGAGGGTAGCATGATGGTCATGCCCTCTAAGTATAATTTGAGAGATGGAGAGAAGAGAGAGAGAGGTAACATTATGAATTTATGGTAAATTGAACATGGTTCAAATTAATTATCTTTCTTTAAAAAGTAACCAAATCATCTAGAACTCTAATTTCTTAATGTAAGATAATATTTAAAGTACTAATTGTAAGGGGAAATTTCTACCAGCATAGATTAAGTGACAACCACAACACTATATAATATAGAAATCCAATCTAAACAAGAGAAAACAATCAAAATAAAGGAGAACAAATAAAGCCCTCCCCATATTGAATTTGAATCACTTCTCTTGTCTCTCCTCAAGCTGCCTTTGCAAGTTTCCCTCAGATCATGAAATGCGTGTGAAAATACTTGCAAAAAATAAGCATGAAAGTCAAAGATAAGTGGTTGTTAAATTTAAAATGGAGGAGGAAGGATTCTTTTATAGATAACCATTCAAACGAACATATGAGATTGAGCTTCTAGAAAGATTCCAAGATCGACAGTTGAGAGGACATGCAACACAGAGGAGGGAGGTTACGAAATGAACAATCAAGATCGAGAAGAGACCAGAGTCAGTTGATGACTAAGATTCAAAAATGAGATAGTGGGGGGAGATAATGGAGAAATTAAAAATTAAAATCAATTAATTCATGAGAAGGAATCTTTGACCAAATGGAGGCATAAATAATTTATTTAAATTATTTATTTGAGGAAAGAGAAAGTGGGCATTTAATTAAAATGATTAATGGAACCATTTTAATTAAATAGGAGAAAATGGAGAAAAAGAATTTAATTAATTTAGATTAATTATTTAATAAGGGAGAAATGTTGAGAGATAATTAAATAATTTTAACAAGTATTGAACTATAGAAGAATTAAAAAGATTAGTGAATAGATAAATCATTAATGATAATTATTTAACTATAAACGAATGATGAAAGGCAAATAATTAAATAAATAATAATTTATTTAATTATTGAAGAAAAGCAGTTTAGCGATGCAATTAAATTTATTTAATTGATCATAGTAGAATAAAGGTCAAGAGATGAATCAATTAAATAAGTAAAATTATTTAATTAATAGAGGAACATGATCAAAGATAATTAAATAATTAAAATTATTTAATTATGTAGAGAAGACCAAGAAAAATGACGCTTGCAGACCAAGACATTTTTCAGTGTCTACATTTTGCCCCTCTTTGACATAATGCAATTCATTGCATTGTGTCAAATAAATTCAGTCAAAATATGCCCTGGTGAAAGCAGGGTAGACGTGTGCCCACTCGGAAGAATTTTGCAATTTTTCAAAAAAAATAAAAAAATTCAAAAAAATTGGAAAATTGTCCCGATAAGTCAATTTGACAGCCAGAAGTTCGATGGTGCAGACGGAAATGATTTTCGAGGTCATTAAGGGGGTCAAATTTAGGTTCAAAGTGCTCCAAGTGTGCGCCCAGTACACATGCCAAGTGGAAGCCCTAATTTTTAGGCTATAAATAGGATCTTGATTAGGAAAATTAGTCATTTGTGCATTCCAAATTTAGAAATCTTAGGAGATCTAGGTGAGAAAATTTGTGGACATGTCGTTAGTTCCAAACGCTACACAAAGAGGCTACCACATCCACACGTTTTTCCATCCTAAGGGAGCGCTCACCCTGGTAAGTGCTTGAAACCCACTTTGTAATTTTTTTGATTTTCATGCATTTTAGCTAGGAAATTGCATCGCACAATGTGCGACGTAATTGTGTGCGCAAGCGATGTAGGTGAAGCAGTTCACCGCAATCACCTCATCAAAATGCAAGTGCATAGGTCTGGGGTAGGGACGGTTGCATTGCGATGCATCTAAAGGGTGTGCCACAATTGATTTACCGAGTCACACACGTGGCCAAAAATGACACAACCGATATTTAGCGACGCAAGAGTGATTAGTAATGACGCATGTGCAAATAAATGACACAATTACAGTTACAAGCCACTAATAATTTATGCAACACATTTGACAGGCACAACAACACAATTGACTGATGAAAAACTTGCCGCGATTTAGGATAAAGTGACTTTTTTAATTTAGGTCCAATAGGTTAAATGAAGAATTTATATTGAAGTGATGGAATTTGTGGTGACTTCAAGTTGTAATACCTCCTATTTACACTCGAGAGTCGTGACCAGAGACATTTCAACTATGGGATTAGCTAGATGAGGTTGAGAGGCAGGCTCTACTAGATCTGGGATCATTCTATGTGACCTATATGCCCATTATTAGGGGAAACACGTGTTTGTTGATGGCGTTGGCGGAGCGGTGGCACTCTAAGACATGTACCTTTCATCTACTGATAGGGGAGGCCACTGTGACATTAGAGGACATTTATAGGATTCTGCGATTGCTGATTCACAAAGAGTGGGTATGATATGATCTTGTTAGAGGATTGCAAGCTAGATATGATTACTATGATTGCGATGACAATTCAAAGCTTGGAATTTAGGGCTACAAGATCATATGGGAGACTCTAGCTGAGAGATATGACAGATTTGATTGTGTGCTATGTACATTGATTATCAAGGTGATGATTCTAGATCTTAGGGGTCATGAGTTTCTGATGGGTTGGGGAGAGGTACTAGCAGGTATGGTCTAGGATGAGACAATATATGCATGGGGACCATGTCTATTATGCATGGGGACCATGTCTATTGGGAATGTTATACTTCTAGCTCTATGAAATTGCATACAAAGGGGAAAAAAGCATGAGTTGTAGGGTTACATTGTTGATGATATGGGTGTGGGAGCATATAGTAGTCTTTTGACCGCCAGTGGCATGATAGTTGGGAGTTGGTGCTTTGTATGTATATATGTATCAGGGTGCCATCACATAGACAAATGTAGGAGATACTAGATATTGGAGGCATGGTATCGATACATTGGTGAGATTTGTCTAAAGACCTTTCAAAGATTGTGATTTGTGGGTGGGTGAGGTTGAGCATTTTCCATGGTGTCGACAACCCAAGTTCTGATAGGTCAAACTATGTAGTCTTAGGATATCATAGAGATTTATTTTCTAGAGTGTGTCAGATGATAGTTCAGAGAGAGATAGGGTTTTCTTGTAGGTACAACAGAGTTTGCACGATCTTCACAAGAGGTGCATCTATGGGGACATGTGATACAAGTGACTACTACCGAGGAGGAGATTGATGCTCTACATCCGGTATAGAGGGGATGGAGGGGAGGTGATGCAGATGCAAGCACAACAATAGAGTGTGATGCCCAGTGGTTGGTTCATAGGCCCAGTCCATATACTAATCCAGAGCAGCCAACATCAGTAGAGCATAGAGGTAGGGGCCTGCGAGACTGGAGAGGAGATAGAGGGTGGAGGGGTGGAGGACGAGGAGATAGAGGAGGGGGAGATGGAGGAGATGGTTGGGGAGGCCAAGGAGGACCAACGCAGGAGGAGGAGGAGGAGGAATGGAGGACGGTGAGCGATGAGATATTTATCACTGATTCAGGAGGAGGATGAGGAGGACTAATCATAGGTTAGGGCAACAATGGAGATGGCGATGGAGGAGGGAGAGTAGCACACAAAGATGCCAACTCTAGAGGTGGGGCATCAGGAGGTAGAGATAATGGAGGTTGAGGAGCATGCAGAGGAGAGGCGAGAGGAGCATGCAGATGTTCCAGCGATGGGAGAGGTAGAGAGAGTCCTCCAAGAGAGGATTGTTTTGGGATTGGATGTAGTGGAGGGGTTGGAGGAGGTCAGGGTTGAAGTAGATGAGGGTATAGTAGATCAGAGGATAGCCACCCTATAGACTCGAGTACAGGTCATAGAGGTAGAGTTGAGGATAGTTCAGGTAGAGTGATACGACTTGAAGTCTGAGAGAGACACTCTCTAGACATAGAGGGACTTAGTCATCATCAGCCTACAACAAAATGAACAAAGGATGTTAGCTTTTATAGTGACATGCAGTGGGTCAGTGGTAGATGTTGCACGGGAGTATGTCAGGGCTAGCAAAGGGATGCAGTACTATAGGGACTTAAATGAGAGGGTAGTATTGCCAAAGAGGAGAGATTCGATGTTCTCAGATTTCAGGTGGATCCCAGAGCAGATCACATAGTAGATCTCACATAAAACACTCCCACAGTAGGTCATAGAGTGGAGAGACATCAAGTCAGAGATGATCCACACCATATGATAGGCCATCTACCTCAGAGCACAGGTCACCAGGCTCGCCACGACGAGAGGGCATGGATGTACCAGGATCAGGGGGGCAGGGAAGCTCAGGCTAGATCCTATTTTGACATCATATGTTGTGACACTATATTTTGATTATCGAGCCTGCGAGCTCCATTTTGGGATATATGGTACATCTTGACATTGTACTATGACACATTTTGAGCGATATATGATATGATTTTGGCAGAAATTTATGATATGCAGTGCTATGTGATTATACCTTATGTTATGATTATGTTATGTTATGGATGTTCATGTTTTTATGATGTTGATGCATTCTATATGATCATGTGATGGTTGGTCGTGATAGATGGTTATGCATTTATTAATTATGTTATGGATGTGCATGCCTTTATGATATGTATGGATTAGAAATGCAATATGGATAACTTAATTTTATGATTTTATGTGATATGTGAATGCAATTAATGTTAATGTAATGTGATACCTATAGATTATGTATGCAATGATTTAATGTAAATTCAAGATATGATGTATGATATGATATGAAATATTTATTAATGTTATGCAATGTATGAAATATGATGCAATACATATGGAATGTGATACAAATGAATTGATAATGCTATATGGATGCACTTTATGTTTTTGTATTTTTCTCATGCAAATATATTTGTGGCTTATTGTGATGATTGCTATGATGATAATGATTTTTGTAATGACTCCTAACATGATCATGAATGCAAGATATTTTGTGTGTCACAAGACACTGTCAAGATGTAGAGAGAAGAAATGTTAGTGTGGAATAAATGGATGTTAGCATGGAGAATGAAAAAGGAGGTCGAGAGGCAGACATGAAATGAAAAAGGATGTACTTTCATGCTTTTATGTTTATCATCATCGGGTGTCAAAAATTGTCACAAATGGAGCACAAACACCATGGTATGACATAGACCAAGGTGTGCAAGGTGGCCATTTGTGAGAGACAAGCAAACAAAGCCAAAAGACAAGGAATACCCCAACACATACTAAGGACCTAATCATCCCAGTCTTTTTTCCAAGACAAACCATAGACAAAAAGAAAAGAAAAGAGATCATGATCCATCATCACCCATCTAGATCCATGACAGTACATCCTTGAGGTAGCTAGTAACATGACCAAAAACCAATAAAAAATATAAGACAAACTTAGACCAACAAAGTGTTTTCCAAAGAGAATGTTTGTCAAGAGTAGTGATAAGATTGATTAGGTTGACCAAGATGACCAAGATGACCAATTGATTGATTACTTGACCGAAGTTGATTGATAGGTAGACAAAGCCTAATTAATTGATTTGATTGATTATGCCAAGTTTTAGGAAAGACACATTCTGATGAGGTGAGATTAATTGACTAAGATGACAAGATTAATTGACCAAGTGACAAACTTGAGTTGATTTGATAAGGTTTGATTGAAATGATTGATCGATGTTATGATGCCTAATTTTAGGAAAGACATCATGTTTAAGGTAAAGAAGTGTTTGATAAAGTTGATTGATTGACCATTTTGATAAACACCTAACTGCAAGAAAGACATATCTTGCTTAAGGTGGATGAAAAAGTTGACCAATGAAAATGTCTAATATTAGGAAGGACACATCTTGATAGAAGATGAGTGATAAGACCGAATGAGACAAAAGGCATAGTGCCCCATTCCAATATAAGACCAATAAACAAATAGTGACTAATGATAAGGCAATTGAATGATTGAAGATTTATTGAAGAAGAAAGATTTGTTGGACATGTTTGTCTGTTGATTCGTGATTTGGTTTGAATAATGATTTATTGCAGACAAAGAATAGAACCAGACTCTAAAAACCCTAAAGGACAGTAATGCTACAAGGCAATAATGCTACTGTGGCTAATGACAACCTCAATTTGGAGATCTCTTTGGGACTAGTAAGTGAAAATAAAATTGAAAGTTGGTTTCCTAATGTTGTCACTTACTCCATAGTCATTGATGGCCTAAGAAAAGAAACGATTTGCTGAGATGTCAAAGAAAGGCATCAAATCCAATGCAATTATTTATAGTACTCTAATAGATGGCTTTTGTAAGCATGAAGAATTATCAATGGCTTAAATGAGATGCAAACAAGGGGATTTCCTCCCACAAAAGGAACATACAATATAATGATGCAGTAAAGGAGAAGATTTAGGCAATATACCTTTCCTAAAAATTGAGCCAGGGAAACATCAACATATTAACTGCTCTCACAATACCTATGTTATAGATCCTTCAATCGAGAAATAGGCAAAGTTTGTGCTTGACCATAGTTGTATACATGTGGGATGTTTGTTACAGAGAACTATTTCCTACAACATACATACACATCTTTTGAAGTCTTGAAGAGTGCTCAAGCCTAAGAATCGACTTTGATAGGTTGAAGACGATATTATACTGGAGCATGTTGGTGATAATCCTCATGAATCTTTGAGTAAGATATCTGAATTTATGCAAAAATAATCCCTCAATTAATACAGGGAAACTCGGTGATAATTTTTTGTGTGTTTGAACATATGGTCTCTCTTATGTGGCACTTAGAATCAACATCAGGAATGGATGATTTATCCTTTTTTCTTCTAGAAATATTATGTTGTCATTTGCAGTTACAAAATGTGAAGATGCATTGAACCAGGGCAGTTTGACACCTACAAAAGTGTTTATCAGCCTCTGTAACAAGAGTATTTTGTATCCTTTTGCATTTGTTGGAAGATTCTTGGGCCTAGAGGTGTATAAAAAAGTTGGATATGGATTTCAAGCCTCTTTTTTACCCTTTTGGGGTCCAAGCAAGACTCAACTAGTAGATCGGAATTCAAGAGGACAAGACCATTATTTGACATCAGCAAATGAGTATAAATTGGGCTCAAAAGCCAACGGATTCCTGAGAAGAGCGTGACAAACATAAGGAAGATACAGTTGATACTGATAACTATAAATACCCAAAATTCTTCACTTTGGTTAGGGATCTATTGGTTCAAGCTAAGACTTTGGATATTAGGATAAAGATGATAGGAGAAGGGATGAAACATACACGAAGATGATTCTGATTTCTCAAATACAGATTTTAATATTTCTTAAAAAGAAGTTAGTCAGGATAAAGATATGAACAACATAGGTTATGGCAGAAAGGATAAACAATAAAATGATAAGATAGAAGCAAACCATTTAATGCGTCAGGAATAAAATCCACCATACCCGCAACACCTTAAAATTTGCACAGAGAGCCAAACAAGTTAACATTTTTGATGCACCAAATAGGAACGAAGATGAAGACAAACATGAAAACAAATATCTAAGAGACCAAACCATGTTAGAAGGACCTTCTCCAATGTCCCTTCGAAATCCTGAAAGACTGAAAAGCATACTATTAAGGATGTTATTGAGGGGAGAGATAGATATCGGCAAAACAAATTTGTCCCTTCAACACAATGAAGGTACCTCCCCATAAAAAATGCAAATAGAGATTAAATAAAAATTAAATCGAAGGGAATTTTGGATTTTAGAGTGATAATTTTTAGGTCCCTTTAATGGAATGAAAATAGAAAGTGGGTATTGTGTGAAAATATAAACAATGCGAAGAAATTTGTTATTAAAAATATCATAGCGTGAGTGCAATAATATTTTGGGAGGATATAATTTTTACCAAAGGGGTAATATGCATTTATGAAATTTTTTCGCTAAAAATGAAACATTCTAACCAAAGTAATTAAAATGAGTGTAAAAGTCTTGGGGTGGGTAATTGTTTTTACCCAAAGGATATTATTTACTAAATGGGGTGAAAATGAAATTGCCAACAAACAAAGGATAATAATAATCATTGAAATTAATTCTCACGGGATGGAAAGGCAATGAAGATTAAATTTAAAATATCTTAAATTGTTGATGATAATTAATTAAATGAAAAGTTGCATAGGGTGGCTTATTGAAAAGATGTAACTGTCAGTTCCCTTCATTTTGTATAAAAGGGAAACCAAGACCAGAATTAGAAATCATTAGATATTAAATAGATTAATAGGGACAAGAATATGATATAATAGAAAAATCATTTTGAACAAGCACTTCTGGTATGGATTGTAATATCTTTTGAAGCAATTTAATGGAGAAATTATAATCTGGTAGCCAAAATTTTGGTGTTCAATTGTTTGTTAATATTAATTCGTAGGTGTTATCTTGTTGTCTCCAGAGTGGTCTTTCCTTGTTATTCAAGCTGAATGTATCAAGCATACATTTAGTTTTTCAAGTCACATTTGTTTCCTCTGTGTGATTCATTTTGATTGGTTTCTACAAGAAAGAATTAAAAATCCTTCTATGTGATTCATTTTAATTGGTATTTGACAAGAATTAAAATCCTTTTAAATAAGTTATCTTAATTGGTTTCCTTCGAGCAAGAATTAAAATCCTTTCAAATATTAGAGTAACCTAGGGAGATCATTGGGATTAGTAAGAAGAGCCTGGTAACTGATAACCATACACGTTTATGTCAATCATAAACTTCTAAAAGTGCCAAATAACTTGAGTTTAGCCATAATTAGGACATGTACATCATATACATCTTGGATCCATTGCCCAATAGGATAAGACACTGATCAATTTCATTTAGAATTACATTCTATAAGAACTTCATTCACACCATCCAAGCTTTCAATTATAGGAGTAGAAGTCAGAAATAACAAGTAGTTTAGTATTCAAGTTATCTATTTCAAAACCCCCATGCCATATTGAAGTAGATAGTAAAAATAGTTTAATTAAACCACATTCAATCTGCTTAAAATCAAAACAAAGGAAATCACATTCATTAGTAATCAAGGTACACCTGCCTAGGTCTAGCAGAACCTGAAGTGTAAGGAATTCCAACCACATTGGTTAATTTCATTCATTGGCCAAAACATTGTTAAACTGACCATAGAACCTGACACACTCTTAGGGTTTGTAATTTGCAATTTTAGGAACCAACATAATTAAATTCCCTACACCCTGTAACTAGGTTTTAGTTGCACCAGTGCATGAAATATTTGCTCATCTTCAAATTGTAACTCTTGCAAAAATAACAATTCTAAATTCTTCCACCTTCTTGTCATAGATTCACATTATCTTATTGCTACTCGACCCCTTCCTTCTACACCTCCTATAACTGCCTATTCTTCTATTTTTCCACCATCCACTCTGCCAGTCGATGATGTTCTCCTCCCTCTTTCTTTGCAAAACTCCAACCGCTAACTAATTCTTTTCCTTTCCTACCAGCGTGGATGTGTAAGTGTCAGGAAAAACTTTAAGAACCACCCAAAGGTGTAAAATCTTGGTGAATCCTGTATACTTCCCGATAAAAAATATTAATTTTATTGGCAAATTTTTTAATTTTTCGAGAAAAAAATAATCCCAATTCGTGAATCTTTTATAATCCCTGGAATTCTGTGGAAAATCTTGGCGAATTACAATTTTTTTTAATCGAATAAAATATTTTTCATTGGCAATTAAAATTGTTTTTCAAACCAGATTTTTTTTTCCATTGGCGAATTAATCTTGTTTTCAAAAGAAAATAAAAAAAATTGTTGGTGATTAAAACCTTTTTTCAAAGAAAAAAATATATTTTCATTGGCGAATTAAAAAGAATCTCAAAATAATAAAAAAATCCAATGGCGAAATAAATAGATATGCCAATGAAAAATCATAGGGACCATTCGATGAATATTTGATGGATGGTTGTAGTTGCATTCTGAAAGTAAATCTGTAAAGCACTAGACTTGCGATTGGAATCCTCCGGAATAACACTAGAACCGTTAGATTTCTAGAAATCAATAGTTGAGATTTTATTACCGTAGAAATGGTTATAAAGTTGTGTTTCTTAGCGATTGGGCGACCTCAGCGGGATGCACAACTTTCGAATTGTTAGGTCATTTAATGAATTGTAAGGTGCCATTAAGGGATGTCTTCTCAAATGCTTTCAAACACCAACTTTAGGTTTAACGTAATCTTTTAAATCCTTTGAAAGGATAGATCTTAAATAAGGAGGTTGGAAAAATGGATTTAGTAGCAGATTGACATTTTTTTCTTAGCAAATAAATGGTCACTTCATGTCGGTAAAGTTAAGTGAGCTTGCATACGAGGAAAGGTGGCAGCATTTTGAACTCTAGACTCAGATTTTCCTCAAAATGGCACTTCCAACTGATATCAAGGAATGGGAAGATGAACTTGTGGCCGTCATGCAACCAAATTTGAATTGGACTAAAGAAGAGAAACTCAACATCATTTCCCAACTACGTTCAGTGGCATGGAAAGAGAAAACCAACTATGTCGAGTACAACAGGGTGATTTTAGTTATAGAAGAAGAAGAAGAACGTGTTGAATTTCATAATTTAGTTATGGAAATGCATTTGGAACTGTACAGAGTCCTGACACCTCCAGTGGTTTAACAACATGCATGAATCCTTTTGTGAATTGTGAATTTGTGACACATAATGATAATGAGGGGTAGTTTCAGCTTTTGAGTGCTTTTTGAATTTTGATTGTACAGGGTGTGGGGTGACAGGTCTGTGAATCCACATTTTTGGCATTAGAGGGAATCGAGATAAAAGAATATATTTCCAAATCTATGTATTTATTAATGCTTCCTTTTAATTATGAATGAATTGTGTTTCTTCATGATAATTGTTCAATGTTTATCTGTTAGGTCAGAATGCGTATTTTTTCATCTCTGAGACTTTGTGTTCAGATTAATTCATTTGTTAAAAGAGAAACTATCGCTTTTCTTTACTGATTGTGAGAAAAACGAACTTTGTGTCATTTGTTTTAAAATATTTTGTATCTACTTTCATGGTTGAAGTGACAAATCTGTACACCAACAAGAAAAAAGAGTTGCATTCTAGAAGTAAATCTCTAAAGCATTAGACTTGTGAATTGAAACCTCTGGAATAAAACTAGAACCATTAGATGTAGACATGTGGCAATATAAAGGCCCATCACTCATCACTCATTATGTATTTTCAATGCCTCGACATTGTACATTTCATTATAGTATGTAGTTTCTGGATTTAACTGTGTATTATTTTTTGGATCAACGTTTCGGATCACACTCAGTGATCCATCCTCGGGATACAAAAAGAGATGTAGGAGTAGAATATGCAGATCCAATCTATTATAAAGGAGGAGGAAGGGGAAGTTTACACGAGAATCAATAAGGAGAGAGAGAAAACAAAAATAAAAATAGATTAATAAAATAATAAAAAGAAAGAGAAGATAAATTTCATTGAAGATAAATAAAGGTAATAATAAAATTTTACTAAAGTATTATTGACAAAGAATTAAGGATAAGAATATATAAAAGTAAAAAGTGGATAAAGAAAAGAGTAGAAAGATAAGATAAACTAGTTGATAATATAATATAGTTGTACATTTCATTTAATTGAGATTCTCAATATTTTTGAAGAAAGTGTGGTTGGTGTACTACTAGTGCTGGCAGTGGCGGCGATTAATGCCATATGTGATATGAACATCCAAAGAAATTTCTAGGATAGCTCATAGCTTTAATGAAACAAGATTTGTAATGATTTCATATATCGTTTGAACTTTGAGTGGCACTGGTAATTTTGACAGCTTGTTAGCTTGAGGTACAATTGGCATGTAGCCAGACGTCAATCAAATTATTCATTTTAATTGTACAGGCTAGTAGCGACACTAGTGGCCCATGAATAGGGATAGTGATTCAGTGAATAGTGGATAATGTCATAAGGGTTTTTATTTTCTAGGGTTAATAAGGATTCGCGAAGAAGATGATGTGGTATTGGGGATACTGTAAATTCTCCTACCTATAGTTATGTAGTTATAGAGTAATTAGTAAAAGACGAATTTCCTTCAAGTTCAGAATGGGTGGAATTGGAAAGAAGTTGATTTGCTTAACTTGACTTCTCAAACAGGTTTTGAACCAGGATGAGGAGCTCTGATGGAGGTAAGTGCTATACCAGTGCATGGAAGTTGCGTGCAAAAGATGGGAGAAAATTTGCTTCTCCTCTTGTATTTTAACAACTCCAATTTCCCTAGCATGGTTGGCTAGGCAAGCCCCATGCATTTATTTTCATAGAGACATTTGTATTACATCTTTTGTATGACTCTGGTTCTTAAAGGGGATAAGTACATTTTGTATCTTCACAACTCCCATTTCCCCAAATTGATTAGAACCCCCTTTCCCCAGCATGGTTGGCAAATCCACCAACAGAAGCTTGAAATCATACATTTATTTTTAGAGCCATATTTGTATTACGTTGTCACTAGTAGAAGCTTGGAATCATGCATTTATTTTTGGAGTTACATTTGTAGTAAGTTTTCAGCAGTAGAAGTTTGGAAATAGGAATCAATTTGTAATCCATTGTAACGAGGAACAACTTGGAATAAATTATTAAATTGTGTCTATGTAAAGTACTAAAGTGACACACTAACATATGTTATTTATACAAAATAGGAGCTTGCCTGATCTACAACTACTCGTCTTTAAAAAGATATGTAATAATGTGACATTGAAATTCAACTGCAATAAAATAAATGGTTGTGTTGTGTTATTCTTCGTTATTCACTTAACTTACAATAAAGATTTGTTTTCTGAGTTCAGAACTTTAGTGTCTATTAATATATTCAAATCATTTTTTTTCTTTTGATAAATTAAGTAATATACTTTATGCAATATGTACTTGATAATTCATGGTTATATCGGGCCATCGGGGGAATGCAATCATTCGTTCCACCGATGTTTATGTGTTACAACGATGTGCCTACTTTTGTTGACTCTATCGGTATATTAGGGAGTGCACCTTATGAGTCTTTGGGCCATTGGCGGGGTTGTGATGGGGGTTCCACCGATAAAGCATTGTTAGGCTGATGCCTATGGTATTTATTTTTGTTAGGAATGGGGGAAGGACTACGAGTATGGGATTTCAAATCTGTTTATGGATGCAATGTAATTATGTAGACTATAATATGGATCTTGTCACACAAATTTCTACAATTTTCATTATGTAGGCTATAATAAGTCCTTTGCAACATTAAGTTGTCGGCCCCTTCGCCTTGATGCCAATCCTAGCCCACAAAATTTTAAAACAACTTTAAAACACATGTGTCATGTTTATTTTTTTAAGTTAATATCATAAATTACTCAAGTTTCAATCGTTGGATGAACATTTGATGTATGGTTGTAGTTGCATTTTGTAATGAAATGCACAGAGCGATGGGCTTGCCAACTTAAACCTCTGGAATCACCCTATAACCGTTAGATTTAGAAAGATCAACGGTTAAGATTAAGAATTTGTAACTTGTAGACCTAAGACATTTCATTCACTTTAATGTTCCAATTTCGAGAAACAAAGCATTTAAAGCACTTTGTACTGCTAAGTGTCAACTGTCAAGTGATTGCTAATTTTTTTTAAGTGAGAGGGTCAGCACACGGTGAGATTTTTTCAAGTCCTTTGCAACGTTAATTTACCGGCCCCTTGGCCTTGATGCCAATCCTAGCGCACAAAATTTTAAAGCAACTTTAAAACACATGTGTCATGTTTATTTTTAAATTAATATTATAAATTACTCAAGTTTCAACCGTTGGATGAACATTTTATGTATGGTTGTAGTTGCATTTCATAATGAAATGCACAAAGCGATGGGCTTGCCAACTTAAACCTTTGGAATCACCCTATAACCGTTAGATTTAGAAAGATCGACGGTTAAGATTAAGAACTTGTAACTTGTAGAACTAAGACGTTTCATTCACTTTAATGTTCCAATTTTGAGAAACAAAGCATTTAAAGCACTTCATACTGCTAAGTTTCAACTTTCAAGAGATTACTATTTTTTTTTAAGTGAGAGGGTCAGCACACGGTGAGATTTTTTCAAGTCCTTCGCAACGTTAATTTATCAGCCCCTTGGCCTTGATGCCAATCCTAGCACACAAAAGTTTAAAACAACTTTAAAACACATGTGTCATGTTTATTTTTATAAGTTAATATCATAAATTACTCAAGTTTCAACCGTTGAATGAACATTTGATGTATGGTTGTAGTTGCATTCCGTAATGAAATGCACATAGTGATGGGCTTCCCAACTTAAACCTCTAGAATCACCCTATAACCCATAGATTTAGAAAGATAAACGGTTAAGAATTTGCAACTTGTAGTCTTGTAGACCTAATACGTTTCATTCACTTTAATGTTCCAATTATGAGAAAATATATATTTAAAGCACTTTGCACTTTGAAATTGTACAATGATTTTTTTTTAAGTGAGAGGGTCAGCACACAGGGAGATTTCAGTCTTCACTCTTTAGATTGCTCATTGCAGTGCACCACCCTGTTTTGGATTCCACATTTCCACTTCCAACAAAGCCATTCCAGTTTTCAAGAGTCGGGACTCAGAATCTGGGTAAGTGAAAGAATTCTTGCGGCTACGTTTCATCATTTGACATTTCTTAAAATCTTATTTTGTCAAAGTTTGAAGTTTGGGTTTAGAGACTTAAGAATTCATTAAAATTAAGGATTACTAACAGGTATTAGGGAATTCAAATTTCACAACTTCACATTGTATAAGAATGTTTTCCACTAGTACCACTAGAGCAATGTTTGATAAAAAAATACATTATGCAGAATTGCTTAAAACCCCAGGTTTCACTGATGGGTACTAGGATATATATGATCCTGAAATCTATGGTAGGTGTACCTCAAAACTTAGATTTTCATCTCAGAATAAGGCTGCAAAGCAAACACAAGTTAATATTATCAATGCACCATGGGTAACTGGATTAGGGTGCATGATGTTACATGAATTTTTCCCTTGCCCAAAATTTATCATGGTTTGTGTCGAAAATTATGATGATAAGAAAAGAGCAGTTGTTAATAAAGATAGCCAAGTAGAATTGTTATCCATTAATGCAGAATAACTTGGAAAAGTGTTGGGGTTTACAACCGAAGAATTTGGAAATGACCACATTGACCTAGAAAATCTTACTAGTTATTATGAAGCAATGGAAGAAAGGTAGAAAAATAATTTCTTAAATAAAATAGTTCATGATAGAAAAAAATTGAAAGGTGATCATAAGACTCTTTATAATTTGGATATTTTTAAACCATGGGTTCAGGATACTATTTCCTTGCTAGCATTTTGCCTCGATCTGGATAACAATTTGGAAGTGGGTGCAAGCCTCCTTGAAATGGTATATAATATCCATTATGGTGTTGAACATGACAAATATAATTATATTCAGCACATTGTAGAATCCATGCATAAACAATTTTTAATGATTAAAGAAGGTTCCACCAAGACATTTAGGTTCACAACCTACTTATGCTATCTTTTTCTATTCAAATTTAGATGAAAGTTTTAGACCAACAAGCTTCACATTCAACCTTATAGTAATGTAGAGGAAAATAAAATGGCTCCAATCTATGAATGGACCACTAAGATAAGGATGCATGATTCTCAAAGGAACTACAACCATTTTGTAGACTACTTTTTGGCTCCATTGCATCAAGAAATTACAAATACTCCAATGCCTAGATTTCCTATTTCATGTAGAAACTGCATGCAACTAGGAAAATAAATACAATTGGTTGATTGGTACTTAATGGAGGAATATACTATGCTAAGATTTTATGGATCGGGAGTACAGCCATACAAACTTCCAATACATGTGATAGAAAGGGTTTTTGCATTGGAATATGTAAGGTAGGTGTAGAGTGTTGATGAACTACACTTTCTCAATCAGCAAAAGAAGACCTTATTTCCTTATGTACCTTTTTCATGTGGAGGGTTCACATTCGAGAGAAAAGCATTTAGTGTGGCACATAATCTTTTGAATTTTTTTGACTTTGATGCTATCTGTCACTGGTAGTATGATCCATGTGACATCATTAAATCAATGATTGTGGCCAATAGGAATGTTGCAAGTATAATTCAACATCAAAGTAAACCCTTGCTTGAAAACTTGAGAAACAAGGATTCTTGGGGTGAGGTCAAAATAGCAATGGATAAAAGTGTTGTTGAGAATGGTATTTCTTTTGAACAATTGTCAACAGAAATTATGGCATTGCACTCAAATACAATCAAGACATACAACATTTTTTATGAAAAAAGTGATAAAACATCTAGTAGAGTAAAAATTCCAGGTTCTCTAGAGAAGGAAGTTATAGATAAAAATTGGTCACGATAAAAAATTACTGCCTTTTGGTCTATGAGGAAGGACCTATGTGATCCAAGAGATCTTGTAGAGTATGGAGCTAATGAAGAAGATAAAGAGTTTAGAAAATTGTGGAATATAGAGCATCCTGGTGAACATGGAAACAAAGGAAGTGATTATGAATCTAATGATGATAGTGAAGAAGTAGAAAAAATCCATGCCAATTACAAAGCTGGTTTAAGTGAGGCTACAAAAGAAGCATATGCTTCAGCATATACTTCAGGAGCAGCCATACTTGAAAAAATTGGTTATGAAGGTGGTCCTTTGGGGTCCAAAAGATAAGGCCTTTGGATGGTAATAGATGTTAAGCATAGAAATCCAATTGATAAATTTGGCCTTGGGCTTGGAGGTGAAAAAGTAGACCAAGGGAATACAAGTCAAACTCAATTTGTTAGAGCTTCTAATCCTCATCCTCATGGTCAGATACAATCACAACTAGGACATGCCCTTGGTGGATAGCTTAGTGCAATTGGGAGTTCCATTGGTGGTGATGGTATGGGTAGTAGTACTAGTAGTGATCGACATGTGCTAAAACAAAAAATTACACACAAGAGGAAAACAATACAAGATACCACAAAAACACCAGGTGATCAAGGAAATCAAAAGAGGCAAAGGATTTTGACAGGTCCAAGTCACACTATCAGTGGATCCACCACAAAGGAGTTATTTCTAGGCACTCCCCCAATTCTAGTTAGTGTGGTTGTGACATCATTAGAAATTGCAAGTACTCCTATTCCTTCGCCATTCAAGCATTCCATTGTTCTTGCCTCCCCAGGTTATGATTTCATTGAAGAGTTTAAAAGAAATCGGACTTGAATAAAAAATCAAAGAAGCAACTGATGGAGAGTGCGTCTATTGTAACTTGCAAACCTGCAACAACCATGGTATTACCCACATTTAACAAAAATAAATAAACCATGGAGTACACAATTGTTGTTCCCACAGTTCAAAACAAACCAACAAATCATATGGATCGATCTAAATACCAGGTAACCAATTTTCAATTGGATTTTTATGGCTTAAAAAATACTGAAAAAATTAATATCAAAGAAGAATAATGAATTGGTGAAAACATCATTGCTGAAGCAAGATAGATAGAAGAACAAGTTGTAGACCCAAATAGAAAAGTTACAGACAGACCTAGCAAGTGAGAAAGAAAAGAGGAAAGCAACAGATAACAAGAGCAATGAATTGGAAAAAATAATAATAAATTTTGCATCTACATCAACAAGTAAAGAGGATAAACCAAATGAGAGAGAAGTGAATGACCTGAAGCGAAGGCTAGATGAGAGCAACAAGAAATATGATGAGGAAAAATCCACTTCAAAAAAATTAAGACTAAGCATTGCGAATGGAAATGCACAGTGGGAACAAAAATTGGAGAAATAGAGAAAAACAAATGAAAAATTGGAGAAACGCAGAAAAAAAAATGAAATATTGGAGATAGAGCTGACGAAAGCAAAAGAAGAAATTAAGTCTTCTCAAAATAAGTTATCTGCATTTTGTAGAGATACAGTGAGGCATATGAAACAAAAGATCTGGGATGAAATAATGCAGAGGTTTGATCATTTGTATGACATGTTTCAATTGATTGATGTTATCAAACAACATTATAAGAAGCTCAACAAATATTTAGTGGACAACAAAAACGTGTTGGAACTAGAGAAATCTGCAAATCAAGTTCTACAAACAGTCTACAAAGCCAGTGACAATTATTTGAAATCAAAATGGATTACTAATCGGATTGAAACCTCAATGAAGTTGTCATCTATCATTGAAAAGTGTTTGAGAATGTGTGGGACAAAAGAATATTTGCATTTGGTTGCAGACAAGATGAAGGCGGTGGATGAAAAGGTAAGGAACTTCATAGAGCTTGGTTTTCCAAAGGCTTTTGACACAAATGGGCGATTCATTGGAAGTGATGGTTTCAAAAAGAAGATGGAAGGTGCAAGGAAGATTGATTTGGATCAGTTTCCTCATAACCCAAATGTGAACTATTTGGATTCCATCAAAACACTGATAACCTTGAATGCAAAATTGACTGAAGAATTCAAGACAGGTTCCATTTCCAATTACAATCATGAAATGTTAACAAAAATTCAAGTGAAACAACATCAGTTAGAACAAATGGAAATTCCACCACCTGAAGAGTGGAAGTTGCTAGAAAAGGTGATACAATGACTTGATTTTTAATTTTTAATCTTTGATAATATGAGTTTCCAAGTTCCAACTCAACTCTGTGCAGACTTGTCTTTGGGAATTGGCAATATTTTGGATTGCTAATGCCAATATGTACTCCTTCATGTGAAAATAAATTAAAAATCTCAAATTCAGACTTCAGTAATGTGATGATGTTCAATTATCTGTATTATTTATTTTATCATTTAAACTATAAGGTGATGAACTGTTAGCTCATTATATTTACTTCTTGGTAGAGCTTCCAAGTTATGGATGTTGAACTACTAGCTCATTATATTTACTTCTTGGTAGAGCTTCCAAGTTATGGATGTTGAACTACTAGCTCATTATATTTACTTCTTGGTAGATCTTCTAAGTTATGAATGTTGAACTGTTAGCTTCTGTTATGTTGGGACTAAAAATCCTGATCAGTATCCACCAACTTACACCTCACCCACATCCCACATACTACAAAAATACACTACATTTGATTTTATGATTAGCACAAATTGCAGAGATTTGTGTGACAAGATCTATTTTTTGGCCCACATTACTACTTGATCAATGATCATGTCCATAAATAAATCTAAAAACCCATGGTCATAGCCCCTATTTCTGAAGAATTCAAATTCAATGTACTGAAAAATTAAATGTACTTCCACACACTCAATTTGAATAACATAAACAACCACTTTGGAGACAACCAAATAATTTAATAACATATAAGCATATGAATCCACAACAGTTGAACACTTGAAATAAAATCAGTAATTATGTGTAACCTTCTCCATTGTATTGATCTTCAAAGTTCAAATGATATGCATTATAAAAATAGTTTATGATATGAGATGGATGGGTGAATTGGTGCAATCTATTATCTATCTTCTTACTATTTTCTACTCTAAAGTCTAATTAAAAATGATGTGATGATCCATTAATCTCCTATTCGGGTCTTGATCTCTCTTATATATGAGAGGCAACAAGCTACAAACCCCTTACGAAAATTCACGATGTTTGACAACTAAACATAACTCAAATTATATATAAAACAATGTCGCAGGTGAATGCACCGATCCGTTAATCTCCAAGCGGAAGCTCGTGACCACCTAAGATCTGTTCAAGGCTTCTACTCCATGATAGGGCACTCATCATGTTTTTGGTTGGTGTTCTTACTCTGAATCTAATGGTTGTCTTGTTGAATCTGATTCTAATACATCTACAGTTTGGCTAATAAACAGATTGATTGTAGAGAGGTGATGGATGTACTCTTGTTCAGCATAGGTGTCCACATTAGAGATCGTCTCTTTCATATCATATTCCATAGAAATTATTTTTTTGAGTTTCTTATGAGTGTTTTTTAAAACCATATCCTCATCATTTATTTCTTGCAACACAACAGTTAGAAGCCCAACAAGCTCTTCCTTCCAATCATCATGTTCTCACAGATTTCCAATGCCATTATGAAGTGTCAGGAGTGGGACTAAATCAAAGCAGTCAAAATCTTCCCTAAGCCTGTTATGATATCCATTATGTGATTCTACCAGCTTTTTATATGTCAGCAATATTTGTCCTTTCATGACATTCTTATCTACGAGCTCCTTTTTTTCTCCATCATTCTAGGTTGCAATCGTTCATTCTCCACCAATGCAATGCATGTTTGTTTGAATACTTTCCAATATTCATTAGCACACTTCATCATTTTTTTAAATCTTTCTTTTATCATTTCAAATACAGTGTTATATTTGATGGTTTTCACTTCTTTCTCCAATTCTTTGCATTTTCCTTGGGATTTTAGATGACAATTCTTCCAATAGGTTGCATCAGCCAACGCATCAAGCACTCTCTTATATTTTCCAATCCATGGGGAGTACAACTCTGATGTGGAGGAGGAAGATGTTCTTTCTCTTTGATTTGCTAGCTCCTTCTTTAGTTTGTCATTTTCCTTAATCAGTTTTTTGATCTATGTTTTGGTAAATTTTGCCACATTTATGTTCAATTTTGTTGTCTCCATAGGGTTGGTATCCACTACTCGTTGAACCAAGATATGACCAAACACTTGGTTTAGATTACTAATTATAGCAAGTCTTTTATCATGGGGATACAGTGACCAAATAAGCAAGGTGGCTTCGTCTGGGTTGTACCTAGATCCTGAATACATTTTGTCACTTGCTTCTTTTGTTAGTTCATTGTCTTATCCCCTCTTTTTTTGAACCTATCAAATACAATTGAAGAGCTAATATCCCACCCTGGTAGGAGCAACACTCCAGCTTCTTGAAGCAATTCCCTTCCTCTTTCAGGAGTGATGGACTCCATTTCCTTTTCTACCTCCCTTTTCAATTCCTCCAGAGCGGTTGCCTCATGTTTAGGAGTGATATCGTATATCTGTTGTCTCATTTTTCTGCCTTTATATTCATAAACAAATGGTTTAAATTCAGAAGATTTAACAAAATCACAATCAGAAATAAATTGTTGTCCAAACCTGACCCTCACATCATCAGATAGTTCATTTGATGCCTCAAATCTTATAATATTCTTCTCTTGAGGGGTCTCGTACTGTGCAATCACAGGAGCACTAATTTGTTTGACCTTCTCACCCTCTTCATCACCTTGCTCTTCTTCACTTATATCAGTATCTATAGAAAAACATACCTCAGGAGTAGGTTGTGAAGGTATGTAATCCAAGGGCTCTATGACTTCAGCTTGTACTCCTGAATAGGTTGCATGAGGTACATCAAAAACAACTAGGGGAACATCCTTTTCCAATTCATTGACATGAGCGATGAGTTGCTCAATTCTTGTTAAAGGATCCTATATCTCACCAAATGCCTTTGAATAAGATGGGGCATTTTTTCTCTTCCATTCCTCTGCAAGCATAATCTTGTTATAAGCGGACATTCTTTCCTTGGTGGAAGCCTCATCATGGTTTCTTTTGACATCTTTGATTGAGAACAAAAATTCATACCCTAATAGCCCCTATGATAATCTCGCCTTGTGAATAAAACCTTTTGCATCAAATTGTTTCCTTACATCACCTAGAGGTAGGTTGTAATGTGCTAATTTACCATCAATTTCTCCATATCCTTCATTGGAAACCACTGTAAAGTCTCCAAAACATAAGGTGTTGGGCATAATTGATTGTTTGCTATGTCCTTTAGGTGTTTGGAATCAGATTTTTCCAACTGCCTCACAATTTCTAAATAAACAATTCAGTCAGGAACTACTTGTGGCATCAAGTGTGGAGCCCCTTTGAACCCATAAACCCTTATCACTGTACAATCAGGGAAAGCATACCAATCTCCCCAGTTATGATTCACTTTATTTCTCCGGTCATTTTCCTTTGGTCTTAGAAATATTTGTACTTCTGGGGATAGGTTATAACTGCACGGATATCCCAACAACTTCATCAATGGTTTTACAAAAAAATCTTCAAAATAAAGGTAATGAGACCTACCAAATCAGTTGTCCCACAATGAATTCCACATTTGTACAGGTTTAAAATCTCCATTTTCATCTGTATCTTTTATCCTTAATTCTTCACTCTAGACCCCTCTGACTTGTCCCTCATACAAAAGCAAATGCATAAGAAAAGAATAGTGTTCAAAATTAATATTATCACTATTATTTTTAATATTTTCAAGCCCTCGATGTAGCGTGTTGGCCAAGTAGCTAGCATAATCAAATGGCCTGGCATCCTTGCTCTTTATGTCTGTAGCTAAGACCATTGGGTCAATCGACATGAGAGGTGAAAACTCTACTCCCAATACCTAACCACCTGAATAATAGGTGTATCGGAAATACTCTTCGACCAAATCTTCATGGAAAGGAGGGTTTTCACTGCTAGATAACCTCCTGAGTTGGCCTCCTTCATCATTGGGCCTATGCAAAGGTAATTTCCATCTCTTATAGTTGGTATCCATGTGGCGATACTCTGTCAAGAGATCTTTGACCGTGAATGATAAATTCAGTGAACACTCTAACTAAAATACATTAGAAATGAGATCCCTAGAAATAACAAGCATGTCACCCTCGCCATGTGACTGAATAGTTCTTTTCTTGGGGTCATATCTAATAGTGAGAGCTTTAATTAGCTTTGCATTCACAAACACATTGGGCACCACAAGTCTTCCCAGGTTCAACCTCCACGGATTGCAGGCTAGTTGAAACCTAAATTGTTTTTTGTAATGGTACATGAAGAGCTCATACCCTCGTTGCGGTGTCCAAATATCCCCTAAGCCCTTATGTTTGTCCCATAGTCAATCCATGGAAGGATTCATTTGAGCACTCCTCTTGGGTCTCGGCCTCGACCCAGGGCATTGATCTATCAAGTCTTCATTTAGGAGTCTCTTAGGGTTTTTAATGTCCAGTTGATCCAAAGTCTTAGTCTTTTCAATTTTTTGTTTTTTAGCTTTGGGTTTGTTTGTACTCTCTTCCATTATTTAAATCTTAAGCTTTTGATGAAAATAGCCTCTCAATTGGGTCTGAAGTACTTATGTGAGTCTCGTTGAGTCGCCTCCATAGTCCACCGGTCTTTGTTGCGTTAGAACTCCAAGTTTTTGCCTTTCTGCTTCTGCCCTAAGAGAAATATTCCAAGATTTTGTAACAACTATGCGATAAACTTGTGATATAATTCACTTCAATTCTAGTTCATAAATGCACCATCCGTGGACCGTCTTTCAATCTTGTCATCGAAGAAGAACATTTATTTCAAATATTTTGAATTCGACGATGCCTCGGGATGTCACATCAATCTTTCACCGATAGCCACCCTCTGCACCGATGGACACCTATCCTTCATTCTATCGGTGGGACACCAGATAATGTTTCCCCAATGCACCATAGTTCCTCCGATATACTTTATGCATTCAATAATTCATGCCCATGGTTATAATTCATGGTTACTTTTGTTGACAACTTGACTCTATCGGTATATCGGGAGAGCACCTTAGGAGTCAGCCCAATAGAGTATTGTTACACTGATACTCGATTGTGAGCTATTTTCGTCGGGCCATCGGCGGGACTGTGATGGGGGTTTCGTCGATGAATCATTGTTAGGCCGATGGTATTGAATTTTTTTAGGAATGGGGGAAGGACTACGTCACTATGGAATTTCAAATTCTTTTATGGATGCAATATGAATGTAGGCTACCATATGGATCTTGTCACACAGATTTCTACAATTTGCATTGTTCATAAAATCAAAGTGTGGTATATTTTTGTGATTATTGATAAAATTCGATAATTCATGCCCATGGTTATAATTCATGGTTACTTTTGTTGACAAGTTGACTCTATCGGTATATCGGGAGAGCGCCTTAAGAGTCAGCCCGATAGAGTATTGTTACACCGATACTAGGTTGTGAGCTATTTTCATCGGGCGATCGATGAGACTATGATGGGGGTTCTGTCGATGAAGCATTGCTAGGTCGACAGTATTGAATTTTATTAGGAATGGGGGAAGGACTACATCACTACAAAATTTCAAATTTGTTTATGGATGCAATGTAGGCTATAATATGGATCTTGTCACACAAATTTCTATAATTTGCATTGTTCATAATTTATGAATCATAAAATCAAAGTGTCATTTATTTTTGTGATTATTGATATGTGGAAGATAAGTGGGGTGGACTCGGTGGAGGCTAGTTTCTTTGTAAAGAAAAATTAAATTTCCTTTTAAGAGATCAAATTTAAATTTTAATATCACAATTTCATGGATGATGGATTACTATATAATTTATAAAATATCATCAACTGCAGTTTGACTTTGGCATATGATTCCTGAAGTGCAATATAATATAAAATATCATGGAGTGCAATATAAAATCAAATATCCTGAAGTGCAATGATTCATAATTTATTTGAATACAATATAAAAAATCACCAACTACAGTTTGGAATATGATTCATGCAATGCTTGAGTGCAATATAAAATAAGATATCATGAAGTGCAATGATTCACAATATCAATGTTCATTGAATACAATATAAAATATCATCAACTACAGTTTCAACTTTGGAACAATGGAAACTGATTCATGAAGTGCAGTAAAAATACCTAAAACCTGCTAATTCTCTTCCATTTCTTAAATGGATTCAGGGTCCTCAAACCGATGCTCATCTTGAGATAAAGTAAAAGAGTCATCTTGATTATGAGTCTGCTCTTCACTTTCTTTGGCCTGTATCTCAAATTCAACATTCATTGTGTTATTTGTGTCAATTTCAATATCATTGTCATTTGTCCTAGGCCCACTGCCACTACCACCAGTACCGACGGCTCTTGGAATTGGAGAGCCTGTGTTACACAACCTGGTACCTCTTCTTTCACATGTGGACCTCCATATTGCGAGTGCCCTTTCAAAAGGAATTTTTTTGACATTATACGCAGTTCCTTTCATCCTCAAGCAATTTTCCAAATTCTTGTCCAGTTTGTTTCTTAACTTTGATTTCAAAAACCCTAATGTACTAAAAACTCTCTCATCCTCCACCGACCCCAATATCATTGTTTGACATAAATCAGCAAGTTTGAAATATTCTAACATCGAACCACATAATATTTCACTCTGACCTAAGCTTGTCCAAACCTTTTTTATTGATCCCAGTTCAAAGGCCTTCTCCTTGCCCATGGATTTATACCGGTCCCTCATAGTTGTTGCAAAACTCCCACATTGCTTTCTAAGCTTATTTTCATTTAAAATTCCTTCTATTGTCTGCTCATTGTATGTTACCTATTTCAAAAACTATTCGATCAAGATTTTTACTTGATCATGAAAATATTTTGGGTTATCTCGGTTTACCCAAAATTGAGGATACACAATACCCATGGCTTCAAGTATTTCATGTCAAGGGAATCTTTCACGAATCTCTGAGGAAAGAGATTTTGCAATTTCCTTCAAATTATCACTAATAGATTTAACAATGTCATTAAAATATTCCTCGTTAACAGGTACTTCTCTTCTAGAGTGCCTGGTTGTCTTACAATGGTACATTGGTATCTCATATCCACGTACAGAGATACATAAGTGCCTACTTGCATTAAACTATAAATAATTATTAGGATTATTCAAATCAGTAATTTTTTGCCACATCAAATAATTTGTGCCTTCTTGTGTTAGATCTATAAATAGATGATCGAGGGCCAAGAATGTAAGCTTACGTAGATTGGCATATTCATAAATATACATAGTTTTTTCTTGGGCTTTCTTCACAAGATTGTTCATCTCATCCAGCATGGGAGAAGACTAGCTAAATTCAACAGTGTCTCTATATCGCTTAACATATGCAAGAGGTCAAGAGCTTTGTCTACTGTGTTGTGATGCTCGTACATCACTCCAATCAAGGATTGATATTCTAAAAGAACTCATTGAGCTAGTCCATGCAGGGAGATCCATCTAGTATCAACATCCTTGAAAAGCTTGTTTCCAGGTGTTATTCCCTTAGCAAAATGTTGAAATTCAAGGAAATGTTTGGGACTTCGACAGAAGTATGCATGGATCTCGCGAACTAGATTTTCAACTTTTGATACTGTAGGAAACTTGCTTACAATTTTGAATGCTAAATTCATTTTGTGGGTCATGCAGTGAATGTCAAGCATGTATGGTGGACAAGTAGTTTGTAACTTTGTGTAAAGACCGCTCCTTTGACCTTGCATCACTGCAACTCCATCAGCTCCTACACACACCAACTTTTTGGCAATCATCAACTCAACCATACCTGCAATTTCATTCAAAGATTTCTTGACTAGTTCAAATAGATTTTGCGATGTTGAATTGTCCTTCATTTTATGAACACAAAGAAGATGAGCTTGGCGAACATGTTGTTCTACAGTATAAAAATGCATACAAACCCAAGAAGTATTATCTACCGTGGTAACTTCATATAAAGATAATGCAATGAAATTTGACTCTTTTACTTTCTCCTTTAAATCTTGTTTTTCCACTGTAGCAAGACAGTTCGCCCATTCCCATCCAACGTTTACTGACCAATGTGAGAAGGGAAAGTGGGGAACACTCAAATAAGATAATAAATCAAAATTACCTGGGTAGTCTGTCATAGGATGTCCCCTAGACAAAATATGAAAAATAACACTCATCTGAACAATTTTTGATAGATTTTTTGCTGCCATGGCTTTTCCAAAATGAGCCTCAAGTGTACCTTCACATTTTTTAATCTTCGACATTATGTGGTTATGCTCTCCATAATCTATAGCATACTTAACATGAAGATATTCTTCCTTTGATTTCCATCATACGACTAATTGTTCCTTTCCGTCTATGATTTATTTTTCAAAAACTTTATCGATATGATTTTCTATAGTGTCAAGCTTTAGCTGCATCATCTTGTCTCTTCCACATTTCCAACTAAAAATAATACATTTGACCTTTGTTTCCCTTTCAATATCATTTTTGTTTGATACCCCCACTAGTCCAAGGAATGGGTACTTCAACAACCAACCAATTTGAAAATTCCTTGTCATTTCCCACTCATGCCCCAATTTTGATTTGCCTTTTCTTTTCTTGCTACCAATGTCATCCTCATCCAGGTCAATTATCTCATTTTGAATAACCAGGGTATCCCTTGGAACATCTTCTACAATATTGTCATCCTCATTTGATACATTTTGATTTAACTCAATGACAATCTCACCTTGACCTTCCTGTGGCAGTGAGGTATTGTCAATGCCATCTTCAATAATATTTGGTGGAAGATTTGATGGTGTAGCTCCACCTTGATATGATGGATTAGAAGCATTTCCAATTCAAAAGTAAGATTGTATGGTACCTCCACATTTTGGGCATTTTGATGGCCTTCCAGTCTCTTCATTACCCTCAGGAGTCTTACCCTTTCTGCTCGACATATTGATATCTCACTTCGAATAAAAGCTGGAAAAAAATGTCTTCTTGTTTAAGAAGGACAGACTGACAGAGAATATAGATCCCATTCCCTACTCAAAATCATGTTTAAGACTGAATCAAGAATGGAAAATAGATAAAGAAATCTTATTATTATAACTAATAACTAATAACAGTATGAAGAAATGATCACTCACCTTTGAGTCTACGTTTTCGGGTTTCGTTGACTTCTGAATCAAGAAGTAGAACCTCAGAACTGAACAAAATGTGTAAGAACAAATAACAGTTTCAATTGTATTTATATCAATCCATATTTGGTGAATTCCACTAGATTTTTAAATGGTATGTTAAAAATTTGGCGAATCTCACATGCTTATACAACGATACCTTGTAATTTTCAAGGCAAAATGTGTCCTCAAATGTAATTATTTTAAAATATTATTGGCGAAATAGGTCCTCATAAGCAACTATTTATAAATTTTAATTGGTGAAATGGGTCTTCACAAGCAACTATTTGTAAATTTTAATTGGTGAAATGGGTCCTCATATAATGTTGTTTTAATAGTATTGGCGAATATGTGGGTGTTTTATGACATGCTCCCTAGGATTCTAGGCAAAAATATTAATCGGTCCATTGGAAACGCGTAGTCTATTGTGGCGAATTTATTGCCTAAACATGCCTCGTAAAAAAAACTGTTGGCTAATGGACATGCATTGGACCGATAGTTCATGAAATCCGGGCAATTTGAACACCCTATTGGATATGGTAAATTCGCCAATTTTGATTTTCCTGTTTCCTAGAATTCGCCACTAAAGTTTTCCCTGGTAAGTGTTTTTATTTTGTATCATCAAAATTTATTTCAAAGCAACCCCTTATTGCCCACGTGGATCTGTGAATATGAATTTGTTAAGTTCAAATTTTCCTTTCAAAACAACACCCAATTCTCCACCACAATATCGCACCTCCTATGTAAAAAAACAAGCCAAAATTTTCCAACCAAAGCATAAGGAAACAAAATAAATGAAAACCAAAGTTCTAGGTTGATGCTCTTGCATTAGGCTCCCCTAGAACAAAAACAAAATCATGATCTCTTGCTCATGAGGCCATCAATGCTATGACTATATTTGGATATATTAGTCATTGATAATGAAGTGGCATCCTCCAAAGGATGATCCTTCTATTTCACCAAGTACTGGAAATATTCTTTTCCTCAAGTCTTCTTCAACAATTGCTTCTCCAAAATGCATTCAAGGTCAATCAGAGTTGGCTTGGTCACTTGATATTCCCATCTTGGAATTAGCTCTATGTCTATTGTTCCATCTATTTCCTTGCCTTTGTAGGGATAGATATCAACTACATTGAAAATGGGCGAGATGCCTGTATCAGAAGGAAGAGCTATCATGTAAGAATTAGCGAAAAAAATTATGAGAATCTTGCAAGGACCTATCTTCTTCATTTTTAATTTATTGTATACAACTTTTGGAAATTTATCCTTCCTGAGATGAGCCAAAACAAGATCACCAACCTAAAAGTGTACTTTTCTCTTCTTATCAGTATACTGCTTATACTATTGGTTTCTCCCCTCAATCTGCAATTTGACCATTGTTCACAGACATCTTGATTCTTAAAAGGGTGACCATTGTATGTAATGGTGGATTGTGGGATACCATAGTGGCATATAACGTAATTCAGGATGAATTTGGATATCTACATGCCAGTAATGTAGGTCATCGGGATGGCTTCGATCCATTTGGTAAAGTATTTTGTAGTAACAAGGATAAACTTATGCCAATTTGTGGAAGTGGGATAGATCTTTCCTATGAGGTCGAGTTCCCATTGAGATAATGGCCATGGTGATGTGAGCAACTATGATTCTTGAGCTAGTGCATGTATAATATCTCCATGAATTTGGGACTGGTGACATCTCTTCACAAAGTGATAGGCATCATGTTCCATTGTAGGCCAATAATATCCCATCCTCATAAGCTTTTTAGCTAAGCTAGGACTAGCAGAGGTGAGGTCTGCATATACCATGGTGAGCCTCTTGTAAGGTTGTTTGTGCTTCATGTGATTCAAGACATCGGAGGAGGGTGTCATCTAGGCTATGGTGGTAAAGGGTATCACCGATGATGGCATATTTAGAGGCTTGTTGGATAAAGGTTTTGTGTTGGTTGGAAGACAAGTTAGGGGGAATAATTTGGTCATGAAAATAATTGTAAATGTCTTTATACCATGAAGATTCAAGACCGAAAATTTTGCACACAAGTTCAGTTTCTGGGACTTCGAACGCAGGGATCAATAGTTGTTCTACCAAGAACTCATATTGTGATGCATTGTTAGGAATGTCCAAGAGAGATCCAATTGTTGTCATTGCATCAGCTGCCTTGTTCTGGAGTCTTGCTATCTACACAAAGGTAATAGATTCAAAGTACAGTCTAAAACTATCAACCATGCACTTGTAGGGTATTAGCTTCTCATCCTTGGTATTATAATCATTATTGAATTGTTTGATCACTAGCTGGGAATCACAATAAACTTGAAGATCTTTGATTTTCCATTTAATTTCCATTTGAAGTCTTATCAACAATGCTTCATACTCATCTATATTATTGGTGCATGAAAATTCTATTTGAAATAAATTAGGAATGGAATCCCTTGAGGTGTGATGAATAAAATTCCAGCTCCAGAACCGTGGCTAGTGTAGGACAGGCATCGAAGTATAATTTCTATTTTTTCGGTGTGTCTATGATAAAGATTGATTCATCTAGGAAGTTGGATATCACTAGATAGTCTGCTTTTACTGGTGCATCTACAAGTTGATCAACTATAACTTATCCTTTTATTTCTTGTCAATCAACATATTCAATGTCATACTCACTTTAGATCATAACCCACTTAGCTAATCATCATGTCAGAGCTGCTTTATTGAGAAGATACTTCAGAGGATCAATTTTGGCTATCAAGTTTGTCTTGTGGTTTAGCATATAATGTATCAATTTTTGGGTTGTAAATACAACTACTAGGCATGCTCGTTCAATAGGGTTGTAGTTTAACTTGTATCCAACCAAAGTGTGACTGATGTAATAAATTGCTCATTCTTTACCATCATTATCATCTTGTGCCAACAATGCCCCCAATGTTGATGTAGTTGTTGTTACATACAATATCAAATGTCTTCCATCAATTAGAGCCATGAGAATTGGTGGATTCAATAGATAATTCTTAATTAGATCAAATGCTTCTTGACATTTCTCTATCTAAATGAAGGGAATTCCTTTTCGTAACAAATGCTAAAACAGATGGATCTTATTTGCTAGCTGGGCAATGAATCTACAAATTGATTGCAGTCTTCCTTGTAAATTCCTTAGTTGACTGATGTTGGTTGGTGGTAGCATGTCCAAGATAGCTTTTAATTTTGCAAGATTGATCTCTATTCCTCTGTGGGGGATAATGTACCCTAAGAGTTTTCCTGATTGAACCCCGAAAACATATTTCTTTGGATTTAACTTGAGTTTTTACTTTTCTAGTCATGAAAATCGTATCCAAGACTACTAAGTGACCACTTCTTTCTATGGATTTTGAGATAATATCATCAATGTAATCCTCCATAAGTACCTACATATAATCATAAAAAATGGTAGTCATGGCTCTTTGATATGTAGCTCCAACATTCTTAAGTCCAAATGGCATAGTGTTCCAACAAAAATTTCCCCAAGCATATGTGAAGGTTGTCTTGGTTTGATCTTTAGGAGCAATCCTTATCTGATTATAGCCCAAGAATCTGTCCATAAGTGATAGCATCTCATATCCAGCAGTGAGGTCCACTATGATGTCAATATTTGGTAAGGGGAAGTCGTCTTTAGGACATGCCTTGTTAAGATCCTTGAAGTTTGTACATACTCTGATTTGACCATTTAGTTTCATGATAGGAACAAGATTTGATATCCAATCTACATAATCAATAGAGTGTATGAATCCAACGTCCAAGAGTTTCTTTAGTTCAACCTTGAATAGGAGTGCAATTTGCGGGTGCATTTTCCTTAGCTTTTGTTTATATGGTTTGACATTCAGTATCAGTGGCAGATGATGTAAAACAAGCTCGGGTTCCAACCCAGGCATGTCAACATATGACCATGCAAAATTAACTTGTCTCTCTGAAAAGAAGGTTGTAAACTCAAGCTTTTCCTTGGCGGTCAAAGATGCTACAAGTTATATGAATCTAGAGTTATCTTGTGTCCCAATGTTTAATTCGTATGTTTCTTCTATAAGAAATAGAAATCTCTCCCAGTCTATAGGGAGATTGTCCAATCCTCCATCCTCATGTGACTCAAAGAGGTTTTTACCTTCAAATACGTCCTTTATTTTTACTTTTCACAGTTAGTAGGTGCCTTTCGATTTTCACCTGAAGACCCATTCTTTTTTATTTTGACTTTGCTCATTTTCACTTTTGCGACTAAAGGACAGGACAACCTCACCAAAGTATGCAACACCATTGAGTTCTATGACAAATACAACCTTATGATCCCCATTCGGTATTCCTTCATGAAGTCCCATGAACTCAACAATTGCTTCGTCATTCTCGAATGTATCTAAACTCGGTGGTTCTTGTTGATCCCAATCTATTAATTGCGGGTAAACGAGGGGCAAGCCATAATTGGTATTGTCAAGGGTCATGGTGTAGATAGATAGGGTAAAGACAAAGATAGAGTCATCAGGTTCCCATAAGGTAGAATCATTGGTTTCCAGAAGTGTTTGATCCAAGCTTCCCTTTTCAAGGGGACCTTTTGGTGGGGATTTGATGGGTTTTTCGAGGAACCAATTTTGAAAATTTGGTTGAATCTTTCTTCAAAGGTAGGCTCACCGGGTTCTCTAAATTTTTCCTGAAGGTTATAAGTATTGATGGATCTATTGGATTCCAAATCCCATTCGTATTCATTGGAACCAGAGTCAGTATAATAGTCCTCATATATCTCAATTTTATTTGAAGCATTAATAGTCTCACTCAAGGGTAACCTAATACCCTGAATAGTCACTTTTACTGGTATAAACCCTAACCCTTGATTCTTTAGTAATTTAGGAGGTAGTAAGGGTTCCAACATTCCTTTTTAATTTAGACCAAGGCCATTGTTTCCATCATATCCTTGTTGCTTCATCAAGAGGAACCCTTTTGGATATTGTTCGACTGGCAGTTGCTTAGGTCCTATGTCCTCCTCTTCTTTATATAGCCATGTGTAAATGTGGTCATCCAAAGATTCTTTAGCTAACTCCCCCCATTTAGTGAAGGTAATAGGGTGATTGTGGATGTTGAATTTAGGTTGTACGGGATGCGGCTTGCCATAATATATTGGTGATTTAGGTAACTTTCCAATGCAAAAGAGACTCTTCATGTTGTATTCTCTACATCCTTTGTCTTGAATATGGATTTTGGGCTTGGAAGGTGAAGTGAATGGAATGGATGATTTGAAGAGGTTATAAGGATCAATGTAGTGGGATGAGGTGGAAGATGGGGCCTCTTGATTTATGGTCACTTGGTGTTCGATGGTTCCTTTTAGGTTAGTGCAATACTGAAAGGGGTCGAGATTGCTGAGAAAAGTAATTTTGGTGCCATTATGTGGAAACTTGAGGAATTGGTGGTATGTGGATGGTATGGCCCTCATGGTGTGGACCCAGGGGCGGCCAAGGAGAAGCTTGTAGTGTAAATCTAGATCCAAGACATGAAACACTGTGGTCTATATAGCTGGACCAAATCTTACGGGAAGTGGAATTACTCCTTTAGACGAGCGTTCAACATCATCATAAGCTTTGATAACAATTTTCTTCATTTGATATATGCAATTCT
This sequence comes from Sequoiadendron giganteum, assembly GCA_007115665.2. Taxonomy (NCBI): domain Eukaryota; kingdom Viridiplantae; phylum Streptophyta; class Pinopsida; order Cupressales; family Cupressaceae; genus Sequoiadendron; species Sequoiadendron giganteum. The sequence goes on from CM021104.1 coordinate 531,111, forward strand.
CAGAGTATCCCAATTATTTTACCAATTTTAGGGAGAAAATGCTCAGACATGCTCCACCGTCTACTAGGACTCGTTTAATCATATGTTTATTAACGTAGAATTCGAGGTGTAGGGAATCGTTATGATTAGACCTTTGTGCAAAAAAACTCTTGCTCAGATAAGGTGACATGATGTGACATAGCTAGGTATCCAACCATGGCCTGAAATTCATTGACATCTAGATTTGCGGGTACAAATACTTCTTGCAAGGCTTTATCGGGGATAGCTCTGTGTTGGGGGATATGCAGAGGAAATCTAGGATAGAAATCTATGCGAGAGTCTTCCCTAACTGATCTAAGAGATTGTACCGGTTTTTCAGTTGTGGATTCGAAGGAGGTCCTATAAGACTTATCTTAGCTTTGTGAGTGGTGATAGCACACTCTGAACTTTTCTTGTTTATGGTAATAGTGGCGACGCGATCATCAAAAGCTCTTAGGTTAAGGATAATACTACTATAATCATGTTTGATGTTGGTATAATTGGCACTATTGTTATTCCTTGAACTAGAGGCTTTTCCTTTGTCATGATCTTGTAAGGGAGTTTTAAATATGGTATGATCAACATTTGTCTTTCCTTGTGAATTATCGACAAAAATGATTCCTTGTTCAATGAGGTGTTGAATGAAATTTTTGAGTGTCCAACATCTAGATGTCTTATGTCCTTTTCCATAGTGATATTCATAATATTCATATTCTTTCCACCAGTTGGGTTTGATCAATGAAGGTTCATATTTTTTATGTCTGGTAGTTGGATTACATTGGATTTCAAGAGTGTCTTTAGGAATGATTCAATGGATTCACCCAATTGGGTGTATGTTCTCTTGGTGCATATAGGACCTTTGTCTTGTTGATTGTTTTGGACGACATTCAATGTTTGATGTTGTGTTTGGGTACATAATGTGTTCGATGTTGATGGACCTTTGAGATGAATGGTAGGACCTTTTTATCACTTTAGCATCAACAACTCCATCATTAGTGACATTTTTGTTTCAAGGCCAAATTTTTCTTTTTTCATTATTAGGCTTTGGGGTTTCTTTGTGTATTTTGACTAGTCCCTTTGCGACAAGACCTTTTTCAAGGATTTCGTTAAAAGTTGTGCAACATTGGATTTGAAGACCACTCATCATTTCCCCATTAGGATTTTCTAAAAATATGGTGACTAGTTGTTTCTCATGAATGTGACAAGGGAACTTGCTATCTAGACTTCGCCATCTTTGGTGAAATGAGGTAAGTGACTCCCCTTCTTCTTGTTTGGTTTTTCATAATGTTGCAAGGGTCACGTCACTTTCAATGTTAAAGGAAAAGTAATTAATGAATTTATCAACTAGTTCCCCCCATGTTCTAATCCCTGGAGGAAGATGTGCAAACCAATCTAGGGTCGGCACCATGAGACTTCATGGGAATAACCTCATCAAATAGGTAGGATCGTATGTGATTTCCATACATGTATTAAATTCTCATATGTGTTCCACTGGATCTCCTTTCCCTTTGTACTTAGGTAAATTTGGTGTCATGAAGTGATGGGGAAAGGGTGGCATGTAGAGATTTCTGTCAAATGTATAGGGGCACAATTCCTCCATAGAATAAGTTTTCTTGTTGGTTCCCAATTGCATGTTTGTCATTTGTTGTTGGATGGCTTGTATTTTTTGCATCAATGTATCTGTAAGAGATGGTGTTGTGTTGGTTTGATTTGGTGTTATGACGTTGGTGTTGAGGTCATATGTTGGATTTGGATAGGGATTGAAATTTTGTGGCCTGGGATCTTGGTTCCCTTGTTGATATTGATGTGTAAATGTGGCATTTGTCTTGGTTTGATTTGGAGGGAAATTGGCATTTAGATTGGTCCCAAAGGTCATGTTTGTATTTGGTATGACATTTTGAAATTGTGGTGTAGGCCCTTGATTTGTTCCTTGGATTTGAAATGTTGGTCCTTGATTGGTGTTATGGAAAGATGGTGTAGGTCCGTGGTTGGTGTTTTTAGGTCCTTGATTTGTATTTGAGAATTATGGGGTAGGTCCTTGATTACTGTTTGAAAGTGTAGGTCCTTGGTTGGTGTTTTTATTTGTCACTTTTCGTGGGGCAATGTGAATTCTCATATATTTTTTTGGTTGATTTTGATTTGATGGGGTAGTGTGTTGAAATTGAAATGTGGTTCGTTGGTTCATGTTTTGAAGTGTAGGTGTAGGACCTTGGTTTGTGTTTTTAAATATAGATGTGGTACCTTGGTTTGTATTTTGAAAAAGAGGATCTGTGAAGGTCTTACCCATGGAATTTGATGAGATACCAAATGTAAAATTTTATCCTTGTGTTGTTGCATGAGTTATCTTATTTCCAAATGCGGAGATACTAGGAATATGTGTGGTAGTGGTTACCATGTGTGTTTTTTTCCCAAGTGGTATAGTTGACATTTGTTGTGAAGATGGCATCCCTAATGTAAATGGGTTTTTAGTTTCTCCTTCCACAATTGTGGAGACATCAAAGCCTTGAGGAAGTTTAGAACCCTTTTTGGATAGTGCATAAAATTATCTATTAGGATCAACACCAACAAGCTCATCAATAAGGTGCAAAATCCTTGGATCTTGGTAAGCTCTTTAAATCTCTTTGGGAGTCATTTTCTTGTTGAATTCATCTAACCCTAGATTGTCAAATGTGTCGATTGGGTTTCTTTGTGGTGTCTCTTTTTGTGGTATAGATTGATTCAAGTTTGGTGTCATGATGTAGAATAGAAAAGGGATAATTTGAGGGATCCATGTCCTTTCTCTTAGTTCGTGACCTTGTTTCAACCATGTAAGACTTGCGAGTTTGGAAGGTAATGCAAGGTGATATGAAGCTAAACTATGTTCTTGGGATTTGTTTTTGGATATAAGGATGTAAGGTGATCATGAAAGGATAAAGATGACCTTAATACTAAAGGATGAGATTAAATAAAGCTAAATGACACTAGAGGATGTCAAATGATACCAAAGTGAGACTACGACAATGATAGTTGAAGCTAGGTAAATGAATGATCAAAGGTTATGGTACAACTAAGTCTAGGATGAGGATGAGTTATATTTTAGTGTTTTTGGGATATATACGGGTGCAAGGTGAAAATGCAATCTAAAGCTAAGATCAAGGAATGAAAGGATGATAATGATGTTATGGTTAAAGGGGATGATGTGAAGCTAAATGAGACTAGAAAGATGATACTAAGGATATGAACCTTAAGATTTAATAAAAAAGATGATAACCAAGCTATTGTAGGTCTAAGATAGATAACTTAAATATCATTGACCTTTGTGATGACCAAGGTAATGGTTTTGACAAGGTGAGTCTAAACTAGGACACAAGTTTGAGACTCAAGTGTTGAACAAGATGACAATGACAATGGTTGATTAATTAAAAGATGAAGGTCAATGACAAGTTGGATAAGAAACCATGGACTATCCAAAGGCCTAATAGTCTTCCTATGTCTAAAATCTGAAAGGTAAGTGCAACCTAAGGTCTAGGATTAATCTATGCAAGGCAAAAGGATGAGGAAAGCAACCTAGAATGCAATGTAATCCTAAATGTAAGTGTTGGAATGGTCTGGTAAAGCTTTGCAAGTCTTTGGTTTAGAAGGAAGGATCACTGTTATGATGAATTGATTCTATTTTGCACAAGGATTTTGTGATTTTTTGGAAATCAAGCAATTGCACTATTTTTCTCAAATCTGTCATTTCGGTTGTGGGTTTTTGATGATCAATTGTGGTTCAGAATATCAGTTGCGACTTTGTTTTATCAGTTGCGATTCAAGATATCAGTCACAGTTTTCTAGTAAATAGATGTGGTACATAATTTCAGTTGCAGGCTTGTTTTGATCATTAACAATTCAGAAAGCAATTGTGGGCTCGTTTCATGCAATTGCAGCGAACAAAGAGTTTGTTTTGTAAATTTGATTTTTTGGACTGGTTTTGGTGAGATTTGATTAGATGAAGTTTGGAAAACACAGAAAATAGTCAAAAAACACTTGTTTGGTTTGATTTTGAGTGTGAAAATGTTTGGTTTCAATATGAATAAGACACTCATAGACAATCACAACCTAGGTTGGAAAAGATACCACCCGTTGGATTGCTCCAAACACCTAAACATAGTAGACAACTAGAGATCTTGGTGGTGTTGGATCCCCCTTACATGACATGGGCTCACCAAAATATCTTACCCCCTAAGATTTGAAAACCTTGAGGGATTCCTTGCCTCTACACTGAATGGTGGAGCATAGGGTGGCTTCAGAACGATCGTTCTTGCGCCAACAAGTGAAAGGGGTTTTGGGCTTCTAAAACAAGTGGTTCTTAGTGAATACCCAGGGACGTGGCACCTTGCGAGCATCCAACAAGCCACTTAAGGCTTTAATCACTCTTACTAGTGGCTCTTATACATTTTATGATAGTACCCCATTCTGAATGACATTGTATGGCTAAGGCCTACATACCATGAGGACTTGACAGTTTAGTCTTATCCATTTGTACACCAACCCGAGCAGAAAACCGATTGGAGTCACCTTCAAGTTCTCTGTACGGATGTGTCTCTTAGGTAGGCCCTCTAAAGGTAAACAAAAGTGAGACAAGTACATTGTTTTTTATCTCTAATATTGCATGAAGCACAAGGAGATAGTATACACAACACCTTTTTCTCACATTCGCATGGGGTTCATTTTAATTTTAAATTGAAATATGTGGGTGATTGTACAAAATACCAAAGGAATGCTTTTGATTCTCAAGATTTCCAAGTGGTGAGAGAGAAGAGCATACACATCCAATGGCACAATGCAAACCATAGACACAACAAACACTTGTTAATTTTAACCTTGCGTATGATTTCAACAAACACTTGGATTCATTTTAGACCAATGACATGTAATGCAAGTTCATTTTAGATCCCATGAGTGAAATATGTATTTTTTTGTTCATTTTAAACTCTTATGAATGAAAAATGCATGTTCGTTTTAACCTTATGAATTTGATGCAAATTTGTAGTTGATGTAATCAAGCAAACAAGATTGATTATCCTTAAGATAAATGATGAAAAGATTGATTTTTTGTTTCTAAAGAAACAATTTTTAAAGCTCCTTAATTCTAATGACACGCTGAAAAGGGATGATTAGCGCACCAAAAACCTTATTCTAACAAAAACCGAAAAGGAAAACTCGAATAAAACTGAAAATAGAAAAAGTTATACCTAATAGGCGATTGTGTCATTCGGGCTATCACTTGTGTCACTGTAATGCATCGTTCTATATCAGTTGTGTCATGATTTTAAATCAAATCTCCAGCCTTTAGATGCATCATTGCACGTCACAGATGTGTCGTTTTAAATCTCAGATTCCCGCTTGCAGTTGCATTGTTATTCTTATCAGTTATGTCGTTGTGCATCTTAGTTGCATTGTTATGCATCTCAGTTGTGTTGTTCCATATGCAAACCTACAAAAACAAAATAAAAACTTGTCCTTCACGTTAGGTTCACCAATGTAAGATGGTAAATTTCTACTAGCATAGATTAAGTGACAACCACAACACTATCTAAGCTAGAAATCAAATCTAAACAAGAGAAAACAGTCAAAATAAAGGAGCAAAATCAAAGCAAACAAATAAAGCACTCCCCATATTGAAGTTGAATCACTTCTCTTGTCTCTCCTCAAGTTGCCTTTGCAAGTTTCCCTCAGATCGTGAAATGCGTGTGCAAATACCTGCAAACAATAATCATGAAAGTCAGAGATAAGTGGTTGTTAAATCGAAAGTGGATGAGGAAGACTTCTTTTATAGACAACCATTCGAACAGACAGACGAGATCGAGCTTCTAGAAAGATTCCAAGATTGACGGTTGAGAGTACATGCAACATAAAGGAGGGAGGTTACGAAATGAACGGTCAAGATTGAGAAGAGACCAGAGTCAATCGGCGGTTGAGATTCAAAAATGAGAGTGGGGGAGATAATGGAGAATTAAAAATTAAAATCAATTAATTTATGAGAATGAATCTTTGACCAAATGGAGGCATAAATTATTTATTTGAGGAAAGAGAAAGTGGGCACTTAATTAAAATTATTTATGGAGCCATTTTAATTAGATAGGATAAAATGGAGAAACATAATTAAATAATTAATTTAGATTAATTATTTAATAAGGGAGAAATGTTGAGAGATAATTAAATAATTTTAACAATTATTTAACTATAGAAGAATTAAAAATATTAGTGAATAGATAAATAATTAATGATAATTATTTAACTATAAACGAATGATGAAAGACAAATAATTAAATAAATAATAATTTATTTAATTATTGAAGAAAAGGAGTTTATCGACGTAATTAAATTTATTTAATTGATTGTAGTAGAATAAAGGTCAAGAGATGAATCAATTAAATAATTAAAATCATTTGATTAATAGAGGAACGTGATCAAAGATAATTAAATAATTAAAATTATTTATTATGTAGAGAAGAAGACCAAAAAAAATGACGCTCATAGACCAAGACATTTTTCAGTGTCTACACTAATAAAATTAAAAAAATCTTGTTAAATTTTATAACACAAAATAGTAAGTTTTCACTTTGAAACCTTATCAAATACATTTAATTTACTTAATTAAAACACATTGCATGTTCAATAAGCATTATCTTGGAAATAGGGTGGGAGGGAGAGAGAGGTAGGTCAGAGTTACTTGTATACATTAAAAAACCCTAAAATGAGTCAATAGTTGAGCACAATCCCATGTAAACATTTTGAATTAATCAATTACAAGTTAAAAATCATTGTACCTGAAAATATAGCTCTTCTCTTGTCGAAATAAGTCCTTTTGTGTATTTTCTGTGAATCCTTGAATTGAAAAAAGTTTATTTATTTATTTATTTATATTAAACTTTTCAGTCGAAAGGTTTTCGGTCGACACACTTTCGATCCATACGGTTTTGACCGAAACCATCTATGTGGCATCATTGTTGGCAACCAAATCACCCTTTTTTAGAATTTTCTAAAACTTTCCACTTCAAATAAATATTTCTTCATTCAAAATGATTTTAAAAAAGAACCTTTTGTAAAGCTCAAAGTAAAGAATCCAAATATATATATTTTTTGATTAGTTTTAATATGTTTTTTATAAATAATGTGAGCAAGTTGTTACACTCAAAAAGAGGTTGATTAGAAATAGAAAATAGTAAAACATATTTTAAAAAATTGAAAAATATATGGTGCACTATAGAAGCGAATCCTCTCCAAAAAGGTATATATTTTTTTTTTAAATGATTAAAAAGTAGACAATAGTTGACATCAAATGGAAACTATCAAATTCTAGTAACTTTGACTTTAAAACATTATTATGAGGAAAATATACATTAAAATTTCATTTTTTTCTTTCATGGACTAGATATTGAAGTTATCTATTTGGAAAAAAAGATAGGTGAAAATGAAGTTGTTTTCTTTTTCTTGACACCAACTCAACATCACCTTTTCCTAAAATTTTCAACATTTCAAAATCTGCTCTTAAATTTATAAAATAAAAAAATCAAAATATTTTTTTCCAAAATTTTAAAAATAATAGGAATAAACTTCATCAATATTTTTATATTTTATTAGTTTACATCGTTTTGAAATTCAAAACATAAAGGCCACTTTTATGTGGTCGAAGTTGACAATTTTTGTTTGTGTTGACTTATTCCTTTATAAAGTATGACATAGGTTTGTACTTTTACCCAAATGTATAGGAGCGAATTTGCACCCCTTGGGAAAATTCCCCTTTTACATACCCTCGCCCTAGAAAATCAAATCCAAAGGAAAAATTCCACATCACCTATCTGAAATGCATCCACTTGGTGCGTGTTTTATGTGTCAATGGGAGAATTTTCGTTAGGGACGCGAGTGCGGCGCACTACCGTCCCTGACAGATTCCTACGTCTAGAGTCCAAAGGGATGTTACACTCCTCATTAGGGACGATTTGTAACGCCTCTATGCAACCAACCAACCTGAAAATAGTTCATTTTGGTCATCAAATCGATTCCATTAACTATCACTTCAGCTCTTTCACACTCATTCAATCTCTCAAGCAATCTTCATTCAATCTCTCTAGCATTTTCGCCACTCCATTGAGCATTGCAACAGTCGATTACTCCATCAACTTCATCCTTGCACGTGTTGCTCTACCATAGAAGTTGCGAGCTTGGAGTCTTGCGAGACCTCCCTTCGTCACCGTTGCGGCTGTGGCGACTTTGCCAAGTTCGTTACCTTGCATTTTCCCTTCATTGGCTTTGAGTGTCTTTGGGTGGAGATGGTATAACATCACTTTACTTTCGCATTGTGATTTGATAGAGTAGCTTTGTATCGTTTGTAGTGTTCAATGCATTCCTTTCCATTTCCCTTATCGTACTTTCTACTTTGTGGCTTTTTTGGCTATCCGTGGAGGTGGAAACACCAAAGCAAGGGTTTGACTGAGGCAAACCCCTATACAACCCAACATTTTCCCATCTTGCTTGTGTGTAGGTGAACGTGCATGTGGAGCTCGTTGGCGAACTGGAGTTTCAATGAGTTGATATTTGTCACCCTTGTTTCTATCTACTTACTTTATCATTTTTCGTACTTGTCATACTTTATCATTTTGTTCATTTCATTGAAACTAGTCAACTAGGCAGTTAGTAGGCTTTTTGGCGTTTTCTATTGTACTTTACATTTTTTGGCCATATAGATGTCAGCGCGCCAGAGAGACACCAACGCGTTGCGTTGTCGTCCCAGATCTGCATTGTCATCCTCGGACAACGAACTGTTTGAAGTACAGTTTAAACTCTAGAAACCAGCTCGTCTAGACCCATCTAGATTTCCAGATCTATAGAGTGACAGAAACACTCACGAGTGTTCTTCATTCTCAATCCTCATCCCAAAACACCCGTTAGAGTGAGGTAAGTTAGGGCAAACCTCCGCTCTCGACTCTCCATGACCTGGAGTCTTGGTGTGGTTGATCCCCCTCTCTTGCACCAAATAAGGATGATGAATTTAATGCAAAACAATTAAACCTTAGTATAGACATGCTCTCCAAGCTTGAGTACAACATGGTTGGTTTCTCTAACATGGTACAAGTATCAATAGGTGATAATCATATGGATCACATGGTCAAAGCTAATCAATTTATCCCTCTTAGGTGATAGCTTGTCATCAAGGAAAGATAATAAATAAGGAGATGAGCAATGTAGGGATTTAAGTTGATTTTTGATCGATCATCAACATTCAATATCAATAGAAGATCAGTAAGTTAGTATGTAAGATATTAGATACACTTCATCGATTCCTAAAGGCAACTTAGGACAAATCAGATTCATCCAGAGATATAAATGCTCTTGAAGAGCTTTAATAGCTATTCTATCAACTTTATTGTTATGGTTTTAATGCATTTTGTCTTGTATGAAGGTGTCACCGCCTATTTTTGTCTTTTGTATGATAAGCAGTGGAATAAGGCTTTTAGCTTGTTGCTCCCTTACTTCTATAAAAGAGAATCCCAAGCCTTATTCTAGCATTCGAGTCCTTAGCTTTTGAGCAAGTCTTTGTAAAGAGTTAAGTCTTTTATAGTTAGGTCTTCTAAAATTCAAAAATAAAATGTTGTAAATTTTCTCTATGATAGCAACAAATAGCTTGATTTTGTTGTTTATATGAATACAAGTCACATTGTTGATGTCTCCCTATTGTAAAACAATATCTTTTGAATCTTAATAATCAAAGATCATCAATATTCTCATTGCACATTTGTTGTAATGAATGTTTGATTATTGGCTTCTATTCAAGTAATAGATTTAAATTTATTTTAGTTAAATTATTGAAGGTATTGTGGTTACAATAAGGATTTTTAAGAAGATTGATAGTATTGTACATTAGCTAGTTCTCTTATTGTAAGGCAATAAGATTGTGAAAGACCATTGAATTAGGTTTTAGTTTGTTATCAAGAACAAATGCTTCATTCTTGACTCTGTAATGGATAAGAAACTGGTCAGATTAGTTCACATAATCAAAACCTAGGCAAAATCAACATTTTTTTTTTTTTTTTTATAAATTATCTTATTTTATTTATCGTAATCTCACACTTTTGAAGTAAAGAGTTATAGAGGGTTTTGAAAAATATTTAGCCAATCAAGGTCATCCTCTAAAAAATGTATGTGTGAGAGATATAATCTATTTTGACATCATTGAACATATTGATAAAACTTGAAAATGATGTTTGTATAAAGGGAAACCCACCTTGGTTTTGTAAAGCCTAAAATGCAAAGGAGAACAATTATAGAATCTATCTCTTGTTTGTTGGCTACTTGTCTAGGGTTCTTAAGTATAGAATTTGGCTAATCCTTAGAAAAACTAAGGCAATCAGTTGGAAACACCAACACAACAAAACATTGCAAATATCTTTCGGCCTGCCAACATCATCAAAACCACCAATAACTTAATATTGTAGCACTATGCTGATATCATTTTATGTTTATTTTTTCAGTCCCTTGAGTTAGGATTTGAAACACATAGTCTCTTATTAGACACATGTTTACACCTCCCATTGATATGAAAGGGATACAACTAAAATATCGTAATTAGTCAAAATATCAACAACTCAGATTTTAAATTCTCTTTTTTAACACAACACCTTCATATGATAAGTACACATTATTACTAGAGTTGTCAACACTTTGGAGAAGAATCACCTTAGTGGAGATGGGGACAAATTGTTTCGAGGCATGCTTTACCACTAGCTCAAGGATATGTACACATGTTGGCAGAAATCTTATACAACTAATAATATTAGAGTTTTGAGTCTTATCCACAATTTTAATTAGATGAAAAAAAATAAAATAAATATCGTCCCATTGATATGAAAGAGATACAACTAAAATAAGTCAAAATATCAACAGCTCAGATTTTAAATTCTTTTTTATCACAACACCTTCATATGATAAGTACACATTATTACGAGAGTTGTAACACTTTGGAGAAGAATCACCTTAGTGTAGATGGGGACAAATTGTTTCGAGGCATGCTTTACCTCTAGCTCAAGAGTATGTACACATGTTGGCAAAAATCTTATACAACTAATAATATTAGAGTTTTGAGTCTAATCCACAATTTTAATTAGATGCAAAAAAAGGTACGTGTGAATGTTATGCATGTAGAGATTTTGTTTCTATATCTATTCAACCGTGATATGTCCCATTTTTAATTAATTTAATTTTATGAATAAATTTCTCAATTCAAATAAGATGATTTATTTCTTGTAAAGCCTTTTATGGATAAATTTCTCAATTCAAAATAAGATGATTTATTTCTTGTAAGGCCTTTTATGGATAAATTTCTCAATTCAAAATAAGATGATTTATTTCTTGTTAAGGCCTTTAGAGCTGATCTTGTTATGTGACTTGTAATTTTTAAATTTTGGGCCTAGGCACTCCTTTAGAATTAGGCTAACAATTTTGAAGAGTTATTTTAATTTGTTTTTCATCCAAAATAAGGCATAGAGATTTTTGATGCTCAAGTTTGAGTTGCAACATATAAAACTTGTCATATTTCCATATGGGAAATCATCTGTTCAAGTTACTTCTTCGGACGAAATCCCATAAGAGATTGCATTCAGTGGACAGAAACCCATTGATTGCAGGTATTAGAGGACGAAACCCCTTTGATACATGAGGGTGATCTTATTCAAACGTTGTAATAGAGATTAAAAGAGTAATGCAGTTCAGCTAGTTTCTCCTAATTCTATTATTTTAACGAACTCCTTTTCCACAAACAAATCCATATAAACTATGCAGAACGATGTGCCCAATTGATAAAGCGGGTTGTTTCTCTTTTTTTTTACCGCTGGCATACTACACCTTTCTACATCCTCCATCACAAGATGTTGTTCGTATACTTGCATTCTTTCGAAAACACGATTTTCAAAGAAGAGGAAAATTGAACATTCTTGAATGCTGTTGGAAATAATTTTCTCTATTTTGTGAATGGAAAACAAGTTCATAGTTTTTAACTGCGTGACCATCTCCTCATTTAATACAGACCCATTTTCTATTAATTACTAATAGTTACCATTTTAAACGCAAGAATACATCTTATTATTCAGAATCGGCTAACTTTAAAGCAGTGAACCCCGGGGACGCATCCCCCCCCTGGGCCCTAGCGTCTCCAAGACGGGGACGTCCCGGAGACGTGGGGACGGCGTCTCCCCGTCTCCGGAGGCGCCACTAGATTGCTCCCCCGACACTGGAGACGTCGAAACGCACCGGCGTCTCCGAGACGCCTGGGCGTCCCTCGAGCGTCTCGGAGACGCCCAGGCGTCTCCCGCGGCGGACAGTCCATTGGGACGTTTTTTAAATTAAAAAAACACATTTTTTTATTAGTTTTTTTGTTCTATTCGAACCCTAAGGGCATGTGGGCCCCATCTAAACTCTTCTATGCTATCAAAAGCCCCTTCTAACTTCATTTTTATCCACATTTGCATTTCTACTTGTCTGCTACAACAAGAAGAAGAAGACTGAAGAGCTGAGGAAACAGTGATTGGAGGAGTGAAAGGAGTGATTGCAAGTGGAATAGGAATGTCAAGGAGCAAGAAGAAAAAGAGGAGGAAGATTCTTCAGCTTGTTGAAGAGATTTTTCAAGCAAAAGGTAAGGTTTTGAACTGATTTTTTCTTTTATTTTCTGATTTTCAATGTTCATTGTTTTAGTTTTTTGAATTTTCTCATTTTCATTTCTAAATTATAAGTTCTTAGTTCTTGTTGTTTCATTTTCTTGTTTCATTTCTAATTCTTGTTGTTTCATTTAAACATTTTCTAAATTAGTTAAGATTTTGTTTTGAAATTTAAAATTTAAAATATAGAGTTTTATTTTTTTAATTTTAAAGTAGGGCATAGGCTGAAACTATGTGTTTATTGATTTTTTTTTTCATTTTGTGAAATGCAGTGTCAAAATGAGCTCCCACAATCATGAAATGAGTGAGGATGAGATGGAATTGGAAACTCATTCTCATGATGCAAGCCATTCAGAATATGAACCCGAGCATGAAGATGAGCACAATGAGGGGGGTGAACATGGGTCAAATCAAGAAAGACAAACTAGTTTCATACCTAGTGCAGCAGTTGCTACAGATTGCCCCTCTCAGCTTTTGGCAGAGTGGGCTAGGGGTCCTTATGATCCCAAATCTCCTCTCAAACAGTTTGCAACAAGAATAACAGCCCCAACATCATGTGGTGGTACGAGAAAATGGAAATGCAACATTTGTGGTGATGATTGGTTTGGGAGCATCACCAGAGTTAATGCTCACTTCCTCTTTTGGCCAGGAAAAGGTGTGGGAGCATGTGCTTTTTTGAAGGAAGCTAAAAATATGAAATACAGAATTGAGTTCAACAAGCTTTGGGGTGTTCCAGATGACGCGACAATTCCTATGCCTACTACCTTGTCTGCTAGGCAAAATATTCAGACTATACAGCAGATTCAGGAGCAGCATATGCAGAGGCAGCCACATATTAGAGCAGGAACATTGTCAGGGGCAGCCTCAGGACCTTCATCCACCTATAGTGTTATGCCTGAATCGCAACAGGGCAAGGGGAAACGCAAGATGCAAAATCAGCCTAACCCCATAGCTGATTTATTTAATGTGCACGAGAAGGATCAGATAGATGATTCCATTGGCAAGTTCTTTTTTGCCAATGGAATCCCATTTCATGTAGCTCAATCGCCTTATTATAAGGAAATGATGTCGATGGTGGCGAAGGGAGGACCATCATATGTGCCACCAGGTGAGCACAAATTGAGGACAACGATCTTGGATAACAACTATACCAAGATCAGTTCATTGATGGAGACGATGAGGGCATGTTGGGAGGATTCTGGATGCAGCATTGTTATGGATGGGTGGACGGATACTAGGCATCGTCCACTCATCAATGTCATAGTTACATGTTCAGAGGGCCCATTCTTTCTCAGGGCAGTTGATTGTTCCGGGCATCGAAAAGATATTGATTTTCAGTTTGAGATCCTTCGGGCAGCTATTGAGGAGATTGGGCCACAAAATGTGGTCCAAGTAGTGACAGATGCAGCACATGTGTGCAGAGCTGCAGGGAGGCTTATCGAGACAACATATAGACATATTTGGTGGACTCCATGTTGTGTGCATGCCATGAACAATGCACTCAAGGACATGGGGAAGATTGAGTGGATTAGAGGAGTGGTCAACAATGCTAGAGATGTGCAAATGTATATCTGCAACCACCACACTTCACATGCCATCTTCAGGAGCTTCGCGAAGAAGGAGTTCTTGAAACCAGTTGAGACCCGATATGCATCCTATTTCATTCTTATGGAGAGAATGCTTGAGTTGCAAGAGCCACTGCAAGTCATGGTTATGACGCAAGAATGGAATCGGTGGGATGGGGCCAGGACAGAGCAGGGGAAGAGGGTGAAGGAGATAGTGAAGAGTGATGGATTTTGGAATGATGCAAAATATATTGTTGCCATCATTGAACCAGTTGTCCAAGTCATCAGATATGGGGATGGGGATGCACCTAACCTTGGAGAGGTGTATGAGTGCATTGATTCGATGCTTGGCCAGATGAAGGCAGTTGTGCGAGAGAAGGACCCCACTCTAACATTCTACAATGTTTACATTCAGCCTATTATTCAGCGCAGATGGGATAACCTAAACACTCCCTTACACATGGCTTCTTATTCATTGAATCCGAAGTGGTACATGCCTAGGCCTGGTAGAGTTACACCGATTCAGAATGATGAGGTGAAGGAAGGATTCTTCAAGTGCATTGATAGAATGTATGATGCTGAAGATGCTGGCAACATTCTCACTGAGTGGACAAAATTTGCTACTCTTAGGGGTTACAAGGCTACGGCAAAGGCGGATATAAGAACTATGGCACAGGAGGATCCGATTTTGTGGTGGACTTGTCATAGACCGAAATCACTGACTAAAACACTAGCCATTCGTTTGTTGTCTCGGGTTTCTAGTTCTTCAACTTCTGAGAGGAACTGGTCTACTTATAGCTTCATCCACTCTCTTAAGAGGAACAGACTTACCTCTAGGAGAGCAAAGAAGTTAGTGGCTGTACATAGTGCCTTGCGTATCACTGACCGCAGGACACGTGTGTACAAGGAGAGCCCAGCAACACGATGGGATGTAGAGCCAGAAGAGCCATCACAGATTGATGAGGATGAGGATGTTGCAAGTTTAGGGCTGGTTGGTGTTCCTTTGGCAGATCTTGACCTTGGGGAGTCCAGTGGTTCCAGTGATGAGGAGTTTGCCGACCTCCCGAGGGATGATTACATTGATTAGAGGCCTCAGCTTGCTTCACTACATTTTGGCATTTTGGCTTTGTAGTTTGTACTTGTTTTGATATTCATATCATGCTACTCATTGTAATCATCTTTATGATATAAATTATAATAGAAATCTTCCATTTGCTGATTCGACAATTGTTACATTGTAGTATTGCGTATTCTATTTTCAAATTTGAAAACTTCAATGTTCAATGGTTCATTTAGTAGTTCATTGTTAAATTTTGATGTTCAATGTTCAATGTTCAAGTATATTGTTATACATCTTTTCATAACTAGCATTTTAAGTACCATATGTGTAGTATATAGTATATACAACCGCCGCCCCCCCGCCGCCGTCCCCAAATCGAGGCCCCTTTGTCCCCCCGTCCCGGAAACTTGTCCCCCCGTCCCGACGTCCCCCCGTCCCCAACGCCGGTGTAACATAGCTTTAAAGTCAATTCTTTGAAGACAACTAAACCATATCAATGTATTAAAAGAACATGAGTGTATCAAAAAAATAATTTATAGTAAAATATTTTTTTATATAACATAATAGTACAACAACCAAGAAGGATTCAGATGCCTACAAGCTACCACCAAATCCTATGTTAAAATTGCAAATTGAAATTATTTGATGCTATAAGCTAAACGTGTAAAGACTTTAAGATGTCTTGAAACTTTAAATTAAAATTCAATACAAGTAGAGTCCAGTTTGTTCTATGCCAGCAAATTTGATGTTAAAGCATCGTTTTTTTTATGGTATAGTGACAATTCACATTCTAACACTATTTTGTATAGTTTAACAACCGCAATTCATCTTTTTCATTTCAAAAAATAAACTTCTTTATTTACAATTGAATATGTCAAAACCTTCGGTGAGGGAAATTTTCCTAAAGTGATTAGAGCAATAACTATTTTTCTAGGTTAAAACCCTTACTTCTTAAACCTTAACAAACATTAATATAGTTAAAGCATTCTAGAGGCCTTGAATATCATCAATTGTCCTCTCTTAGCCTTTGTTGCATGCTAAGCTTAGTATGAGCCTTTGCCACTTAATATTTTTTTATTGTATCAAGTAGTATTTTGGGTGTAGTTCTTTTTTCATCATTATCACCTATGTTAAAACCCTTGTTAACACCTTTGTTAAAACCCTGGTTCGCATAAAGAAAAGGAAATTTAATCAGAGTGACAAACTAAACAACTCGCGAGCGATAAATTCTAAGTTTTTGCATCAAAAAAATGACTCGAATGTCAAAACTAAATAATGTTATCTTCAATAGATTGCTTGCATGTAACTCATTTCTACACTCGAAACAAATCTTGTCTCAGATAGGTATCTGTAGGTATGAACAGTGTAAACTGTTCAAGCAAATGCAGAACATAACCTCCTATCTAGAAAAGGGATGTTCCCTTCCCCTTCTTGTCTCCGCCAATCTCAAAGTGTTTGCATCGCTGCAAAACAAAAAGATTAAAATAAAGGCATCTACCAATATTAAAAGATAATGTGGTTTATATTCTTACCATTAAACAACTTAAAACTGAAAAAAAAATCTTGTAACAACTTATTACCTTGATTGGATGCTGTGAGACGTGTTTGCAAGACTGGCATTGCAACCTCAACACAATCTTCTTCGTAGTTTTTGCCTAACAGTGACCAAATAACAGAATCCAGAATCAGCTTATTTACAGGCTTTACATGTTGAATATACAGTCCACCATTATAATATCCCAGCATGAAGCAAATCATATTAGTAACTGTATAATTCTGCTTACCTTCTTGTGAAAGACAGGTTTTGTTTGCCCTCCATAACCTGATTGTTTTCGATCATACCGTCGTTTTCCTGCAAAATGAAATAAAACCAATGATAAGCTGTCTTACCAAAAAAATGCTTTGGCTTTCATGTCTAGAGAATGCAAAAGGAAAGACTCACCTTGTGCTGCAAGACTGTCCTTGCCTTTCTTGTACTGAGTGACCTTATGCAAAGTGTGCTTTTTGCATGCTTTGTTTTTGCAAAAAGTTTTCTTGGTTTTTGGAACGTTCACCTATCAGCATATTAGCATGATACAAGGTCAGGGAAGTGTTAATGCCTTGAAATAACACAAGCATGAAGTCGTTATGTTAAAGAAAAAGTTCAATGTAGAGATGTCATTACTAATCTCAGCACTGTACACTCTCTTCGATTACCATTCTGATCGGAATCTCAAGAACTAATGATTTAATAATTTAGAATTGTTTAATGTACAGATGTCAAAACTAATTTCAGCACCCTATACTCTCTTCAAACACCAGTCTGATTGTGACCACAAATACTAATAATGTAATTTGGAATTTAAACAGATGATGCAGTTCACCATACACTCTCTTCGAACACCAGTCTGATTGAACTTTAATACTAATAAAATAATTTGGAATTTACACAGAAGATGCAGATCACTGTAAACTCTTCTTGAACACCAGACTAATTGTGAACATGAATGCTAATAATGTACTTTGGAATAAAAACAGAAGAAACAGTTGCATGCAACATTTTATGAAAATAAAAATATATATCATACCCCTTATTTTATTAAATTTGTGAAACGGCACATAAGGGGCTTTCTTTGCATTTACCATATCTATCATTCAATTTTTTAAATCCTTTGTTTTGACATCAGGATCAAATTCTGGAGTAAACAGATTTCATCACTTTGCAAAAATTTGGAAAGAAGTTATTGGGCCTACGAGAGCTCGTTTTCTTTGGTGTTTTGTCTGCCAAAGCCTCTCAACTAAGGCTCAGGCACATGCAAATTTCTCACATTCTTTGCACCACATGCCATCAACCTAGGAGCATTAAACAACTTTTATGTTTCTCGTGCATGCTCTATTGTTAGATAGATTTATCAGGATATTCCGCACCACACGAAATATAATCAAATTTGGCAAATCTTCTGAGATGAAATAAAAAATAATTTTAGAAAGAATGGAGCTTTTGATTTCCAATTTTCTATCACTAAAAAAGTTTGTCATCTCTTGCGTCATGCGTCAGACACAAGTGTAGGTGGAGAAAGTCTGTCTTGAGATGGAACACCTCTAACAATCTTCTGGATGACTCGGGCAATGTCTTGTGGGTGTCTTGTGGGTGGTTAGCTGGGTTACATCAGATTTTCCCAACTACTATTTGCCTCTGTGAGAGGCATTGGATACACAGGGCAATCCATACCCTTATAGCGGCCTACTTATTTCATTATATCTCCAGGGGCCTTCCCAGCATCTAGTGGTGGTGGCAGGGGTTCGGTAACTGGGCAAACTGGCTGCAAGGAAAATTCCCACCTTTGCTTTGCCCATATGGAGGAAAAAGAAAATCAAAAGCAAGCTGTTATAGATTGGAAGCCCATTCCCAAGGATGTTGACCCCACTGGTGGAAATGACTGGTAAGCCCAACAATCCTCTTCACCCACTGGGCTTGCTATTTATAAGGTTCTTTTTAGAAATTTCGTTTTTTCAGAAAACTTTAGTTTGACTTTTAGAAATCTTATCTTTCAAAAAAATTTGATTTATCGAAGATATATTGTTAATATTAATCGCTTTTAGTGGTTTAAAATTTGATTTTAATTTCTAAGCCTTGCAATAATTTATGTTAGACTTCATAGTGTGATTCCTCCCCTCCCCCCTTCCCCCCGTCTTTTTCATATAACTACCATTTGCACACATACATGCTGATAGGGATATGAAAGAGTCAACTACAGTATCAAGGGATTTGCACTTATCGACCTATGATTTTCTCCCAATAAAACATGGTTGCATAAGAGCCTTGCTCTTAAAAAAAACCTCAAAACATGCATCCTTTCAATCGTTTCACTTGGTAAGTTCTTTGACTGGCATAAAAAAGATAAATTGTTTGTTCCTCCACAACCTAAGTTACCGGTTCCGGTTCCGGTTCCGGGGTTCGGTTCACCGGTTCGGCTAAATTTTTTGGGGGTGGGTTCGATTCGTTTTGGGTTCGTTAGTACAAAAAAGTTAAAAACATGTAAAAAATATATATATATACATATGCAGCCTAGAAGCATGAATTAGGATTAGAATATCACATAACATCATATAAACAACAAAACCACCATAAACTTGAATGTCATTTAAAACATTCATATAAACTTTTTGTTCACCTTTTCCAGCATGGCATGATGATACCAGGTCTGGTCGTTCTCTCAGATGTCTGATTTCTGATGGCTGGAGAAATATTCTGAGTTGCTTCTATTTTCTGAGTCTGAGTTTAATGTAAGCTTGTAAAGGAGCATCAGGAAATACTTTGTAACAGATTGAATAGCCAGTGTATAAGCATAGGCCCTGTTGCTATAGTCCATTCTATTGAAAACATATTGTCATTAAGTTCTAAAACAATTCCTGAGTTGGTTGTAATCTGATATTAATTTCTGAGCATAGTATATTGCAAAAACCAGTCTTATATGAGGCCAGAAATAATCTAGTTTTGCTTGCCAATGATATATATGCATGTTCTTAGCTGTGTCAATCAATCTACCTCCGTCTTGTGTTAAGTTTGATTAAATAGAATATCTATCAAACTGGAAAAAAATGCTCAAAAAACCACTTTTTGGATGCCTAGGCATGTGGGTTCTGTCTTGGTTCGCCTGGGTTCTGTTTGGGTTCTGCCCGGGTTCTCTTGGGTTCTGCCTGGGCGAACCAGACCCAAATATGAAGGACCCTGGTTGAACCCACAGGCGAACCGAACCAGTACCCGAACCAGGAGCGAACCAGGACCAGAACCGGGGGTAAAATAGAAGAACCCGGTAACTTAGTCCACAACCTTTATAAGAATATTTAATTGGTAAAAGGTTGCCAAGGTATAAACTACATAGTAACCTATGTTTCTTACCCAGGTGTAGATGTCTCAATGTCATTAGATTCAGTCATCTAACACTATGTGCCTATCTCATTCACCAATCCAAATATTCAATATATTTTTCTATGTTGCCAGTTCTGGTTCGGATCCTAGTACAAGCACATGATCGCATAGCAAAATCTAGAAACATCAATGCCTTCCATGAAATTTAACAAAATTTTATCCATACTAAGCCTTGAAACCAACTTCTGAAGTCAAATTAAGAGAATGGAAATTAGACATATTACAACATGCTAGAAAGGAAGAACAATTATTAAGAACTTGTTCATGTGCCAACTACTTGAAGTCCCTTGACAGTTGCATGACTCGAAAAGTAAAATGTTGTTTGACAATGCACACATGGACTCCAATATTACTAAGGGATTTGTCTTGTTTTGCACATCAAAGAACATGTAATGAAGCACACTATGCAATATTTTATATTGTTTTACTTAAGCTATAAATTTGGTGGTACTTGAACTCGCATAATTGCAATGCAATGGTTGAATGTTATGCCAGGGGTTCAGCTACAAATAACCCTTTCGGAGATGCAAACCAAACCCTAAGGAGCTTTTGTTGCTTGAATCAACATTGGTGGATTTGAAGATAAGTACAACTCTTGCTTTTGGACATGCACATTAAAGGCAAGAATGACTCAACAAGATTCTTCCTTCTCACAAAGTTTCAATTCGTCCTAAGGCATATATATGCACAAAGAAGGTTACTTTGGGAGAAACAAGGAGACCATGGAACATCTATTGTCTATATGAAAACAGCAATAGACATTTATAGTTGTAACTCTATCTTCAAGTTCGTTTAGGTGGTCAAGCCCCTCAAATGCTACTAAAACTTTTAAACCACAAAATGCAGGAGGTGATGAGGAAACCAAAAATGTTGACAACTCTCCATATATAAACAATTATAATTGAAGATAATAAGAAATCTTTCAAAACTCTTATTGAAAAATTCCCAAACCATCACACCCTATGTATATGTCTAGAGAAAAAGTCATGAACATGGATTCCTTGAAGTCAAGGCAACCACAATCTTCTCTTTGATGTGCTTAACTTTTCTTGCTCTCAAACATTCTCTTATTGCTTTATGTAACCTTTGAATTCCATATCACTCATGTTTGAATACTTCAATAGTTCTAATTCTAACACAATTCTACATGAATTTGCTATTAGGTATGAACTAAGTTACCGATTCGTTTTGGATTCGAGTACAGGTACGCAAATCCGGTATGGGATTCGGTCAAAAAAAATTTGGGGTTGGGTACGTTAATACAAAAACATATAAAAATCAGAAATATATACATATTTGCAGCAGTAATTAAGTTCAAAATACCACATAGCATCATGATCATTTAATTATAATAAACAAAACCTCCATAAAAATATAAAAATTAAAAATACTACAATGTCAATTAGTCAAACTCAAATATCATAGTTTATTTGTTTCCTGGATGTATCCAGATTGAATCAGAATCAGAATCAGAATCCACCACCTAGGGGAAGAACCCGGTAACATAGGTTATGAACCCTGTACCCAGAAAAATGAGGATTAATCATGTCTTGAAAGTGGCTAGGAAAGTCAAAAATGCAATAAGCACAACAATTGATAAATACAAAAGAGAAAACTGGGCTACACACGTGTTATGTAAAAGATAAGAATCTTAAAATAGAATGTTATATTTCTATAAAGTAGTCATAGGACTTGAGCTAGATCCTCCTCACATGCCACTGAGTTACTCTTCTCACACTTGCATCATAAAGCCTTTGGAGCCCTTTCAAGTTATTCCCCTTGACCTTTAGAAGGGAATAGAGCAATGAGTCTTTTGTTAAATAGTTGTCCAATTCATTCAAACATTATGTTCATCAAGTATGCCTATGATCCAAAGATAAATGGAAAAGGGTGATTACAAGGATAACCTTTCCATGATTTGTAGATGCTTGCTTTTTTGGTTATGGAGATTTGCCTTAGGGAAGACAAAAGTTGCACATTTTAATTTTAGTATCAACCATGGGGGGATAACTCGATTTGAGAATTGAGGACAGATTTACTAGCAAGGAAGGGGCCCATCCATATTCCTTGGGTATAAGGTTACCAAATATAGAATGCAAGCGTGCTTTTGTGACTCTATTCTCTATTATATTCATGACGTCAATCAACAATCATTTATCGTATATACTAGTAGTGTCACTTTGCTCACTTCCCCTCTTCTCTTCTTTGTGTGCCATAGCTAATTATATAGGATAGGAGTTGTGTTTGAGAGACTTGTCACGTCACTAAACTTAGAACTCACTTCCCTCCCATCTAATGAAGGTGTTCAAACAAGGATGACTAATTTAGCTCACTTTGCCCTTCCTAGATATTGGTTAGGCCTTGTTTCAAGAGGGACTTATTATAGAGAGTAGGGTATTTCCACACAAAATGAATAATTTTCTTGTGCTAAAATGCAAAGGTGGAGGTGGCGGTGGAGTGGCTAACCATTCCACAATCGAGGGCATGGAGATGTAGAAAGGACGAGAGCCTCTCCATTTACTTGCACTCAATTATACTGCATATGTAACATGAAGATTCATGCACATCATGTCCCATGTGTCATTTGGTCAAGGGAAAGGACATGTTCAAAATACTTCTAATACAAACAACAATTTCATCCATTGATTAATCAGGGAGTATGATTAGAAACTAATAATTCACAACACAGCTTGACCAGTAATGTGTAATTTAAAATTAATAAAAAAAAATATCGTAAAGATTTAATAAACACCATGGAAGCCTTAAATCTATTAAGACAGTTTTATTTGGAATCTTTACAACGCAGGCAGTACTGCTGCAGTCGCTTAGATTTTTATTTATTCATCCGGACTTGCAAGGTGAATATTTCCAGATACCTGCAACAGTACACTCCATTCCCAATAAATAACAATAAAGATATTGAGCGCCCAAAATAACCCCAACATGGCACTGGAGATTTTTGTAGCGTTAACATAAATTTCTGTCGTACTAAAACTCGAAAACAAAGATTATGTGAATCTGTCAATAAAACCGCTTAAAGACTCCCTGACAGCGTCAGATCTAATAATCTAATATCCCACAACGCCGGCCATTTAATTGTTTCAATGAAAATTCATTTCAAAACCACAATAGTTGTAGATTGATGGTTTATGTAAGCAAGCATTGATATACCCCAACACCACGATGATTAACAAAGCAAACATTTAAAAAATCGTCGTCAAAGCATTTAGCAAACGAATTGCTTAACCAGGATGTGTGATATAATTTGTTCCTCTCGACAATCATGACTTAAAATGACATATAAAAAAGAAGTGAACCAGAATCCAACAGTTTTTCACCGCCATAAATTCTCAAAACCCTAAAGAACAGAAAATAAATAGAATCCTAAGAACAGGAACGAAAGCCTAAACTTTTATGCGCTCTACTCAACACATAGAATAAACAAAACAGACAAGGCGAACGCAAGAATACCATTGCTCCTACAGTGTTGAAGACAAGCTACTTCTCGTTGCTGCTATCCTCTTTTTAGCGAAATCTTTAAAATGTTGGAAACGCCGGTGCTTTAAATATGGCTCCCATGTGAGTTTCTAGGGTTTGGACGGGATTATTGTATGAGTAAACTAGCACTTGCATAGAAGGGTGTAAGGGTTATGTCAAAGAGAAAAGTATATGTAGATTAATGTGTTAAAGGAGGTATATTCTTTTTTTTCTTTCAAATTGAGTAGGGAAGTTCTTTCAAATGTTTTAGAATAGACATGTTTTAATTTGATGTGTGTTATATGTTTTAGTGACAATGTTGATAAGATAATAACTTTATAATCATCTTGAAATTTTGTCAACTTTTTGATTTATTTTATTAGCCCTGGAAAATCATTTGAGAAATAAACCAAGGAAAAATAGCATGTGCTATATTAACTCAACTGTTCACTGTAGAAAAAGATATTTGTTGTTTGTACTTAACTATAGTCTATGTGTGATTATTTATAGACACATCACTATAGGAAACTGCTAAGCGGTATTACAATACAATTGGTATAAAAGTATGGACTAAAAAAAGCTTAAAAGGGATGTAAAAATTGCCAAGTATATAACACATATCCAACAGAAATTGTTGACATTGTATTGCCTTTGCTAGATTGAAAGCTTAGTATTTAATCGAACATGTTGTTAATCTTCTGAGTGGTGTTGCACTTGGTGTCAGAATGTTCTTTTGGCATCCTAGGAGGTAGTACTAATTATATATCCTAAGCCATTCATGGCATCATACAAAACCTTCTTCTCAACACCTTTAGGTATATCATGAAAAGTGTGAACTACATGATAGATAATTAAGCAACTGAATAACCAAAATAAACAACATAACTAATCGTGCCAATCATTGTAATTTGTAATTGCATGGTTTAAAAATTAACCATTTTGTATTTTACTATTTATGTATTTTATCAATTATCCAAGTCATGCAAGGCTTACTTTTAGAATTGAAGGTTGAGAGAGGCATGAAAGAAAGACATTGTTTATGAATGTACAGTGGAAGAGGATAGAGGCATGTTGTGTAGGTAAATTGAAAGTAGAAGAGGTTTGATCGAATTGTCAGTATATCAATTGGTAGTTATATATTTGAAAATATATATAGATAAAGAATAACAATAGTTCAATGATATTTGGATAATGTATACCACCATTAGTTATGACCCAAATTCTTCAACTATTTGCATCATTAAGCACAATGAAATGAAGAATTGATACTATCTACCAAGCTTACATCGCTAACAGCTAGGTAGTGCATCCCAACAAATGTCCTTCCTAGTAGGACACAATCCAAAACTCCCAATTATCCATGGGAAAGCCAAGGGATGCCTTTATGACCCTCAACTATCTCGAGGATGGCAACAAGTCCCCATGCCCCAAATAAAATACAACCACTTTTAAAAATGAACAAATCCTCACCCTCGTGTACAAGGGAGGCCCACCAAGGCCCACACCCTCAAAAAATATGATTAATGATAGCCCACCCTCAATTGAAAATGCCATCATAATTTGGCATTTGCATTAAGCAAGAGGATGAGGTAAACGAATTCTCATCCACTTCAATTATCTTCATCAATCCTCATTCATCAAAGTAAATTCAAAACTAAACTTCACAGTCGAATCTTTCAAATTTGAATGTTTTTTTTAATGTTTAGGATTGCAATATTCAGATAAACAAAATTTACATATAAATGAATAATTTGAGTGCCCCTTTTTTTAATTTCAAGGATTTTTAAATGATGTATTTTTTCAAAGTTTTAAGTTATAAATGTTGCTTTTAGGGTTTAGAAATGTTGTTTTTTGGTTTTTTCTTTTGAAACAGGTTTTCCTAAAGTTTTAAGTTTATAAATGTTGCTTTTAAGGTTTTGAAATATTGTTTTAAAAGGTTTATTTGTATGATGATAAAATTGATATCCAATTTAACTTTTGTTTATCCTCTACTTTTGCACCTTGTGCAATCTGAAGTAAAAAGAAAAGACGTAAACTCCTCTTTTAGATTTAACTTCTTTTTATTTTTTAATGTTTTTTATTTTTATTTTATTTTTGTAACCAAACAAGTCAAATAAAGATTGGATCTTTTGTGTATCATCTAATGTTTTACTTCAATCAATCTAAAGAAAAATAAAAGAGAAAGACTCGTTTGAAGAACTAGTTGATTAATTTTTGTATTTTTTATTTTACTATGAGCTAATCAATTATAAAATAAACAACTCAAGGTTTAAGGGATCAAGATTGCAATTTTTTTTCATCCTTCACTATTATGGCTCATCCAATCTAAAATAAGAGAAAGAGAAAGAAATTCCTTGTGCCTCTCACCCTTGCATTAATTTTATATAGTAAAGTTAAAATATAAATTTTATTTCTTGAGTTGTTATAAGTAAAAGGAAGCAAGATACATGGAAACACTTCCTAAACTAATCTTAGAGGAGAGTATTGTGCAAATCTTAATATCTTTAAAATTACAAAAGGACCTATAACACATAAATAAAATCATATCATCAAAAGGATGTAGAACTACCATAGCAAATGGAGAGAGATTCTCAATCTACTCCTTATTACATAGCTCAAGAGCCAAACATGTGTTGAAGTAAGCAACCCAAGATATTCAATCTACAACACCAAATAACCTCCACAAGAAATAGAGAGAAGCAACAATGGAAGATGTTATTCCACCAAAGAAGAATTGCAATATGATACAATGATCAATATGCTATGCAATAGAATACAATGCAAAATATGCTAGAGATGCCTTGTTTATAAAGACAAGGATGAGAGATAGGGTTAGACAAGATCATGAAAAGTGTTTAAATCCTATCACATGAGACAACTAACTCATAACTACCTAAGAAAGTGTAAAGTCTAAATGAGACAACTAAGACTTCTAGAAAGAATCTTTTATCCTAAGTAAACTTAACATGTGAACTAAGTCCCCTAAGTCCCTACTAAAGGAATAAACTAGGTACAAGACTTATTCACACTAACACCCCCCTTAAGTGCAACTTAGGGAGGAACAAACTAATGCAAAAGATGCAAAAGATGGGTCTCGACAACAAGGCCTGATGAGGTACCCATGTACAAAACAAAAAAAACTCTCATAAACAGAGAAAAGGAGAAAAACCTTGTGGGAGAAAACTCCTCTCTAAAAGAGAGAAAAAGTTGCAAAGAAAACTAGAAATTGAAGAAGGAAGGACTCCTCAAGACCCCCCAAGGACAACTTCTTTCACCCCAAGCATCGATCGCAACTGAAGATAACGAGGCGATGCCAAAGGTTTAGTGAAGATGTCTGCAACCTGTTGATCTGTAGGAAAATACTCCAAGCTAAGAACACCATCCTACATGAGTTGCATTATGAAGTGCATGTGGATCTCAATATGCTTAGTACACTAATGTTCCACTGGGTTGCGAGAGATATGAATGGCACTTTGTTTGTCTCACCAAAGAGTAGTGGGCTGAGTGGAAGGGAATCCAAACTCAGTCATTGATTGAAAAAGCCACAAAACCTCTTGACTAGCCAAAATTGCCAGAACCAAGGTAAAAGACAAAGCCAGAAGTAGACTTCTGATCATTGACATCGCCAGCCCAATCTGAGTCAATGAAGCCCAGAATCTGAGATGGACTTGATGTGTAATGAATGCCAAAATGAGTAGTGCCCTTAATTTATCTCAAGATATGTTTGACGACCTTCCAATGACTCTCATGAGGCTCCTATGAGAAGCAAGAGACAAGTCCAACTGCAAAGGAAATATCAGGACGACTATGTGTCAAGTACAAAAGACTACCAACCAACTATCGATATAAGCTAGGATCAACTATAGGAGTAGTGCAATTGGTAGACAATACAACACCTAACTGGAATGGAGTAGAGGAAGGCTTGCAATCAACCATGCCAAATCGTTGAAGCAAATCAAGAGCATACTTCTACTGGAAAATGAATATCCCCTCAGAATTCTGATGAACCTGAAGACCAAGTAAGTAATGCAAAAGACCAAGGTTGGTCATATCAAATCACTCCATCAATACCTAATGTGTACTTTGAATCATGGAAGTATAACTTCCTGTGAGAATCAAATCATCCACATAGAGCACAAGTATGAGTAGATCCTCTCCATTTCTTTGTGTATAAACTATGGGATCAGAATGACAATGAGTGTAGCCTGAAGCAAGCAAGAAACTATCCATCTTCTCATACCAAGATCGAGGGGCCTATTTGAGACCATACAATGAACGTCGAAGCCCGCAAACAAGTGATGGGTCCTACATGAAATCTGGTGGTTGCTCCATATAGATCTCCTCATGAAGGTCCTTATGCAAGAAAGCACTCTTCACATCCATTTGATACAATGACTATCCCTGTGATGCAGCTATAGCAAGGAAAAGGTGAATAGAATCCATCTTGGCAACAAGAGAAAAGGTCTCGGAATAGTCAATTCCTTCAACTTGAGAAAACCCCTTTACAACAAGACGATCCTTATACTTGTCAATGGAACCATTTTTTGCATACTTGGTGTGATACACCCACTTGCATCGAACCAAATTTCTTCTCTTAGGAAGAGGCACAAGATCCCAAGTATGATTCTTCATCAAAGAAGTATACTCATTAGCTATAGCACTATCCCACTCTGGAATACCTAAAGCATCAAAAAACTTTTGAGGATCATCTCAAACTGGATGACTCAAAAGATTGATTCCTAAAGTCTGAGAACGAGTGTGACGAGTGTCTCTGGGATCACCAACAAGAGGACCAACCTCCTCAAGAGTAACTTGATCCCATCGTGGCCTAGTGGATGAATGAGGAGGAGGTGGATCAAGACCATCACCAAAATCTTCCTCAAGTAACAAAACATCATCAACTGAAGAATATTGAGTAGGTTGTGATGAAGAACAAGTTAAAGGAGGATCTATTTGGGTGAAGGACTCAACAAACTGAACATCACGTCGAAAATGAACCTCTCATGTGTTAGTATCAAACAATTTGTATGCCTTCACATCCTCACAATAGCCAACAAAGATGTATCGCTGACTCTTCTTCTCCATTGATTTACGTTGACCATCCGAAATGAATGCCCAAGCCTCACTACCATATACTTTGAAGAAGGATACATTAGGCTTACGATGAGACCAAGCCTCCTCAGGGGTCATACAGTTCTGAATATAGTTGGCACAATTGATAGCTTCGGCCCAAAATGGTGGAGCCATGGACCTAGACTGAATCATGCAATTGTCCATTTCCTTGAGAATCTTGTTCTTTCTTTCCACCACACCATTTTGTTGAGGAGTGTAAGGAACTGTGTGCTGATGAAGAATACCATGCTCATTGTAAAAATCTTGAAATTCCTTATTGACATACTCCCCCTCACTATCTATGCGTATCTATCGAAGAGAAAAACTTGACTGCTTCTCCATAAATGTTTTGAATGTCTTGAAGTTGGTGATGACTTCACTCTTGAGCTTCAAAAAATAGACCCATGTCCATTGGGAAAAATCATCAATGAATGTGAGCACATACTTAACCCCTAAAAAAGAAGGAGTTGGGAATGACATGAGGTCACTATGAACCAACTCAAGGGGTGTGGTTGCACACGTAGCTTGACCCTTAGGAAAAGGATCTTGATGTTGTTTTCCAAGAACACAACATTGAAAAATACCATTCATGCAAGAGATATTTGGAAGACCAACCATTAAGTTATGTGCTTGCATCTGTTGAAGATATCTATAATTCAAGTTCCCAAATATTTCATGCCAAAGTTTGCTCATTGAATCAACATGAGAAACAAAACAAGAACTCGATGAAGACTCAAATCCATTGAATCGATACAAATGGTTCTCATGATCAACTATCCATGTAGAAACAACCTTCTCAGGATCCTATAACTGTCTAATAGTCACATTCTATGGAGTAAACTCAACTGACTTCCCATCTCTAGAATGACAAATATGATATATGGAAAGTAGATTCTTTGAAATATCAGGAACAAGAAGAACATCCTCAATGCACCCATCTAGCATCTGAATAGATCCTATCCCCAAAATTGGACTATGTGAAGAGTTCCCAACTATAATCTGAGAAGTGGAAGTATGAACAATGGAATCAAGAAGATCACATGAATTGGTCATGTGGTGTGATGCACCTGAATCTAGAATCCAACTATCTGAAGATGAATGAATGGCATGTGTTGAAAGAGCTTGACCTTTGCCCATGAAAGAAGGCTTAGACACTAAAATTTTGTGCTTCATCATAACTTCCTCCAAGGCCTCTAATCTCTTAAAGAAATGAGTTGCATCATGCCCATTTTTGCCACAAAATGAACAAGGATCTCCTTTCTTTTTCTTGGGCTTGGAAGAAGAATATTCATAGGTAGAACAAGAAGGAGATCGGGTGGACTTTTGATTGTTCTTCGGCTTCCGTTTGGAGGGAGTCTCACTACCTGAAGATGATTCTATATCAGGCTTCTTCTTATTCTTTTTTTTACCCTTGGATGATTGAGCCATTAGAGAATGATTCTTAGAATTAGGTAAGGCATCCAACTGAATTAACTTGGCCTCCTCCCTAGTAAGAGACTCACAAAACAACTCAAATGAAGACATTTTGTAATCTTTTCTCATGGCATCCATAGTTGAATAGAAATTAGAAGAATTTTTTTGATAAGGGCCTCTCAACTTAGACAAAGTCAAGAAGAAACATTCATCACTAGATATATCATGCCCACATCCTTTCAATTGTGACAAAATCAACTTAAATTGTGCAAGGAAATCCTGAATTGAAGGAAATGAATCTAAAGAGAGTGATTGTAGATCTTCTTGAAGTTGCAAGACTTTGAACTGATTTGTTTCACCATACAATTCTTCAAGTTTATCCCAAACATTCTTAGGTGTTTTACACTCTGAAATATGAAACAACAAATTATCAGATACATGTAAGCCAATGAGTCCTTTTGCTTCATCCATTTTACACCTATGGACAAATTTTTCATAATCCCTTGTGAATTCAGGTTGTTCTACATCTAACATTGGCCATAGACCCTTAGATTGTAACAATTGAGCCATTTTTAGCTTCCATGCATGATAGTTGTGTGGAGTGAGTGGTTAAATTTGCCTTAGATCCGCCATGAACACCAAAATAAAGAAGACATTGTGGCACTTATATTGTGCGTTTTACCCCCCATAATGTATTAAAACTCAATTTGCAACCCCCAACAAATTACAATGAAGAAATTTTGTAATTTGTACAAGTGACAAGCTCAAATCAACCATTTATAACACATGGCGATTTTTACAATTTTCAGAAAAAAGAGCTTGCTAATACTGAGAAAAAAGTTACAAATAGATTTTTTGTGATTTTCTGAGCAATTTAAAAAAAAATTGCCAAATTTTGACTTTGTATGCAAAAGTTATGCCAATTACAAATAATAAATGCACCTATACCTTCAAGTTGAAAAACTAGAAAAAAGTGTCAAAATCTGGAAAAACCACCTGCACCACTATGAAGTTCGTCGAACCAGCTTTCCAATGATATCTTGTTTGCAGAAATCCGACACCGTGGCCAAAAGTTATGATTTTTTTTTTAAATGTTGAATTTAGTGTGCAAGCAAACAAGTTTTCTAGCAAAAAAAAAGTTTACTTCTGATTTGATTTCTGAAAACTCTACTCATTGTTTGTAGACAATAACAAAAACCCAAAAAAAATTTGATGCTAAGAATAAAACCGAGAAATCGTTTTTGATCCAACAAGCAGAAGATGAAAAAAATATTTTTTTTAACCTTCAACCGGTGAAAAAATGACACATGACGATTTTTGGACAGCGATGTTCTTCATATCTGTGCAAGATTCACAAAATCTAAAAAATACCCAATTTAGATTTCGACCCTAGCTACAAAACCCAAAAATCGTTTTTCCTGCAAATGAGTGAAAGCTAGATTTCTGAAGCAAAATTGATGACGACTCCAATAAAAAATGGCTTGCAACAAACCCTTGTTTGCCAAAAATGCAAATGGTGACCAAGTTGAGTGAAACAAAAGCCAAATCTGACTTTCTCGAGCCTCTTGGATGTGGGACAACCTAAAATATTGCCACTATAACCAAAAGTACTGCAATCACCAAACCTCACCAAAATGCATACATACAATATAGGATACAAGAAACTCAAATCACAATAGAAAACTTGATGGAAACTCTCTAATGAAAAAATGGAAGGTTGGGCTTGCCAGATTCAAAGCTCTAATACCATGTTGAAGTGAGCAACCCAAGATATTCAATCTGCAATGCCAAATAACCTCCACAAGAAATAGAGAGAAGCAACAATGGAAGATGTTATTCTACCAAACAAGAATTGCAATATGATATAATGATCAATATGCTATGCAATAGAATACAATGCAAAATATGCTAGAGATGCCTTGTTTATAAATGCAAGGATGAGAGATAAGGTTAGACAAGATCATGACAAGTGTTAATCCTATCACATGAGACAACTAACTCATAACTACCTAGGAAAGTGTAAAGTCTAGATGAGACAACTAAGACTTCTAGAAAGAATATTTTATCCTAAGTAAACTTAACATGTGAACTAAGTCCCCTAAGTCCCTAGTAAAGGAATAAAATAGGTACAAGACTTATTCACACTAACAACATGGAGGGGGCACTAATAATGCCTTCTTTTGCACCTTGTACCACATCCAAATCACAACCCAATTTAGAGAAGGGTGGAGAAAGAATGTTCATGATTAGGCAAAGAAGGCCATTGAGAATTTCTAATGCTTTTCTAGCATATCATTCAATATTGTTAGGTCTCCATATTGGAAAGGTATGGTGGATGTCATTGTTGTTGCAAGTCCCCCATCATATGAGGCTTTGAGGGTCAATATTTTGAAGGAGACAATATAGGATATGACTAATGTTGTTGTTGAACATTGTTAGGAGTAGGCAAAGACTAACTGCATTGTTATGTTAAATAGGTGAGCGGATAGAAAAATAAAAGTGTAGTAGCTAAAACACTATTACAATAGCATCCTTTGTAAATACCCAATATTTATTTTGAACAAGTTACACCTGTTAGTTCCTTATACTTGCAACTAATGAAAATACCTGTGCAAATTTTTATATTGTATAACTAATAAAAAGAATGTACAAAGTCTATAAATGTAGGTGTTATTTATTGTTGCTTTAGGATTTATTGACTCCATGGTTCAACTGATAGTTATTATGTCATGTAGCTTAAACTTCCATAATGTAGATTGGGTTGGGCCTCACCACAACCAATTTGAATTGGCTATAAGTTTTAGTTTATAGAGGTTGTCAGTTTTTGAAACTCAATTTCTCATCTATCAATTCATTATGGTAGTTTGGAGACATCTTTTTGTCTTATATTCGTATGGATGCTCACAAATAATTAAAATATATATATTTTTATCAAGAACAAAGGTACTCAAATGTATTCCACTGCATATACTTAGTAGACTATTAAAAGAATCCTCACTAACAATATTTCCTGCTCTGAGAAATGCAATGATATATATTTTCTTTTTGGATAAATGATTGTTCCAAAAAAATTAGCCTCCCCTACCATAATAGCTTTTTTTTATCTTCATTCAATGTTCAAAGTCAAAGGCAGACTACTACCACTACACAAAGCAATTTACATTAGATTTTAATCCGAATTACAAGATGTAATAGAAAATCTGATAATAAGGTTCTTATCTTACAAAACCTTCTTTCACCTTCTATGTATTACCAATACAAACCAATACTAGTCATTACAAAACAAATCATTCAAAACAAAGAAAATGATAAAACATGCAGTATAGAAAGCTTTTAAGGCACATTGTCACCACTCACAAAAAAACAATTTTCATGAGATTTGTATCCTGATTACAAAGATGTGATGGAAATCTTGAAAGCAAAGCTCTCATCCTAGAAGTTTAGAGAAGACACTCTTGTAAGAGAAGAGCTTTCACATAAACTAACATAAGAAGTAAATGGAAACAATATCTTTTTTGTCATGCAAAAATATATGTTTTGATTTATATTAGTTCAAGAATTAAGATTAGAAGAAAAAATGTCGCTACTCACACAAAACAATTTATGTGGCATTTTAATGTAAATAATCAAAACATAATGTAAATTATGTTGATTTTATTCTCTATGTTTTAAGTCTATTAAAAAAAGTCATTCTATTTTAAATTTTTGACTTTTCCTCTCATGACAAGATTTTAGGTATGTGTATAAAAAGAGATAAGCTAGTGGTATTGTGTGTTTGATTGGAAGTGTTAATTTTAGTGTAGTTTTGATTAGTATAAGAACAAGATGGGAGGTCTCTTCCTATAAAGCCAATATAATTGACAATGTTCTTTTGCATCAAGAGGCACCAACTCATTTTTTGTTTGATGTTTCTTGATTTACCTTCTATAAGAAATTCCACTTATTTCCTATCATAAGCTCCCTTAGGCTAAAATGGGGTTGATTGAAGGTTCTATTTTTACTACTTGTTCTTTAAAAAACCAATTTTGATTACAATAAGAACAAGATGGGCAGTCTCTTCCTATAAAGCCAATATAATTGACAATTTTCTTTTGCCTCAAAATGCCAAAATCATCAACAAAGGCCTCCTTTGCAAGAGTTCTCTCTATAATGAAATCCAAAGGAGACAAAAAAGTGGCATGTGACATTCACAAAAAGTAGATGACACTCAAAAAAAGAGTGTTGCATCTAACAAGCACCAGTGGTTGAGTCACATACACCAACACCTCCACCAATGCAAATTTTTGGATGAAAAAAAAACAATTTGTGAAAGTAAATCATTATTCCACCATAGCCACGACACAAGTTTCCTCCTCAGACTGAGAAAAGCAGATCAACTCTTCCACTCACAAATGTGGGTTAGGGGAAAAACTCCACACTTCATTAGGGAAAGTGAAAATCAAATGAACCTAATTTTCTAGACATTGAAAAGAGCATGAATCTCCCAGTAAAACACCATTCTCAATCATACATAACTAGTTCACTCAAGGTATGGACATATATGTCATTCAACAAGACAAATTCCTATCAAGTGATTTTTGAATGACGTGCTTGGTGATGTGACACCCTTGGAAGTATAAGATTCTCTTCTGGGGAAGCCCTATATGTGTGAGAGATACAATGCCCACATGTCAAGGCCCCATAGTGTCATCAAGCTAGGATATAAAGTCTTATGCATACCAAAGGTGGTTCTTCTACCAAAATTTCTTTGATTAGCACCAAATAATGTAGAAAGGTTGTTTGTTAGACTAAAAAAAATTTATTCTACATGATCAAGCCCCAAGTGAAAAAAAAAACACATTGGAATTGCATGATTCACAGCTGATGCAACATCATGCCTCCAAATTTTAATTCTTGAGCATACAATTTACAATTTTTAGAGTCTAACATGTAAAGCCCTTGTCAATCAAAGTGTTTACCACATAAATTTTCTTATAGATGTGTTGTCCTCAAAATCAACTCAATTCTATTAATATCACCATCATGGAGCAACTTCATGAGATGTTCTAGAGATAAGAAGGTTTATAAAGAATTAAAACCAATTTTAAAGGACATGCACACTGCACTTTGATGTGAAAGAGAAGAATACATAGAAATTCAGGTGTATGTTTATATACAACAAAGCACAAAGTGCAGAGATTCTTTTATTTTGTATATCCTGAGGCTTTTTTATTCTGCATATGTAGAGATAGCAAGGAAGGTAGTATGATAGGAACACTTTAGTCTGAGATAAAATCAAGAATCAAATTGTGTATGATGATGTTGTTGAATTAAAATCACCTTTTAAGTATCACATGTGTGGCAAGACTAACAAGATACCTGATAGCTTCAAGCTGGATCTTGAAAGTAGAAGGTTACTACTATATGTTAAGGCCTATAAAGATACAGTACAAAGGAAAGGACAACACAAGGAATCAAAAATCTCGAGAGCTCATTTCGATGGTGCTAAAATATTGTTTGTAAATTTCAAGTTTATGTGTGTAGTGAAAGTTATTATCTCCTAATATGCAAAACTAGTTAAGAAATGCAAGATAAAACAACACTAGACCACCTCAAAATTAGGCTACGTTGAACACAAATAAAAGAAAGATAAAAACAAGAGTGATCTTATACCTTTTACTTGTGTTGATCCTTGGTTGGCCCTTGATAGTGTTTTTGATGTGTGCTCCTTGGATGGTAAGCTTACAATTATGGTGGTGGTTGAAGGATTAATGGTGGTGGATGAGTGCAATAATGGCTACTAGAATGCAAATGCAAGTGCTAAAATGTTGCAATAAATGGCTAAAATGTTTGAATGGCTTGAGAGCATAAATGTGATAAGAATGCATAAAGTCATTAAGAGTCTAAGAGTCAAGATTCATAAGCTCTAGATCCCTTAATGAATGAAAAATAAGGCTATTTATAGAAGAAATTAAATTCTCTAGAGGATTCAACGATCAAGATTCAGCCATCATGGGCAATATGGAGGGCTATGGTGAGTTGAGGACTCACAAACCCTCACATCTCGCCATGTGGCGGATGAAGTATCCAAAGGACAAGGTGAGATGGCAAGGGTACAAGTGATGTGGAAAAGGCCATGTGGTCCCAAGGTACTTGCAAGTACCTTGGGATTGAAGAGGATTTCCCAAAATATAGATTCTTTGTCCCCAAGTGGGGTTGAAAGTGACAAGTGAGGAATTTTAGAAAGTCCACTCTTATCACCATGGGGATTGGAAAAGGCATTGGAGGACTAAAAGTGAATTTAAAATTCACTTGATTGGAAGAACCCAATGGGTAAGACAAGATTCCCCTAAAAGAGGTCTTTGTCCTATGTACATAATGTGACCTTTGAGAGGTTACGGGGAAGACAAATGCATGGGGGAATAAGTGTGAATTTTTAATTCACATGGGGAAGAGGTCAACCCAAATAAGGTAAGTACTATGAAAGGTTGACTTAAGGACATGCTAGAAAAGGTAAGTGATTAGGATTAAAGTTGTGCAAACAGGTGATTAGGCAAATTAATGATGATTAGAGGCAAGTGGCTATATATGGAGGATGTGACATTAATCCTAATTAAGGATATGCACATCTTAATGAAGGATTAATTAGATTAATCCAGATTAGTGAAAAGGTTATGGAGGATGGGACAAGGAGAGAGAAAGAATGAATTAAAAATTGAAGAGAATAATTGATTAAATTAAATAAATTGATTGATTTATTTAATTTAGAGAGGAAATAGTGAAGGATAAAGTATTTAATTAAATACTTTTGGGAACCTTAGAGAAAGGGGATAATATTAATTAAATATGTCATTTAATTAATATAAACGGATTAGACGAATAAATAGTAGGATTTTGACCATATGGAAGTGGTCAAATTTAGATGTCTACATTTTTCCCCTCTTTGAGATGGTGTTACGAAGTAGCATCA